>PVIY010024384.1:0-38131 GCA_004026745.1 Myrmecophaga tridactyla | reverse complement strand
TATATATATATATATATATATATATATATATATATATATATATATATATATATATATATATATATATATATATATATATATATATATATATATATATATATATATATATATATATATATATATATATATATATAAATTGATATTTAGAGAAAGAACAAAGCCAAATAGGTTGGGGTTAAAGTAATTCAGAACATGGGGGTAAGGAACCATAGAGGCTCTTTGAAACCAATGGAAAAAAGGTTTATTTGATCTGGAACTGAAATTTTCTGTAGTGCATAATCTAATTCAACCTGTCTGTATAGCTTATTTGAACAACTGAAACACAGAGAGCACAGAGTGAGAAAGAGGTCCTTTAATCCTGTATAGATTAATGTAATGCCTGGAAACATCCTAGAGTATATTAACCAGATAATCAAAAAGTATTGGCAAAGTCCCCTGATGGAGGGGAAAAATACTATGGAACTATTAAGCTTTAGCACTAGGGAATCCCCTGATACTGTGTCATACTTTAGGGACACCCAAATCAATAGGCCATGCTCTTGATCATGAGGCTTACTCTTGTGAAGCTTATGTAGGTAGCATAGAAGCTTAGACTACCTATAGGCATGCCTAAGAATTACTTCTGAAGGACCTCTGTTGTTGCTCAGATGTGGGCCTCAGTCTCTCAAAGCCCAACTCTGCAAGTGAAATCATTGCCCACCCGACTATGTGGGACATAATATCCAGGGTTGAAAGTCTCCCTGGCGACATGGTAGAAGACTCCCAGGAATGAATCCAGACCTGGCACATGGGATCAACAATTACATCCTGACCAAATGGGGGGAAAGAAGTATAATTTATGAAGAATCAGTGACAGAGAGAGTTCAAATAGAGTTGAGAGGCTACTCTGGAGGTTGCTTTTTTGCAAGCTTCAGGTAGACCTTGCTACCTATCATAATCTGCCAACCCCCAACCAGGACCATTCTTGCCAATCCTAAAGAACACCTAGGGCAATTTATAATATTCCACAAGGGTACCAGATGCTAGAATAACTTTCCAGAAACCTACAATCTCCAGATGGGTCCCTGGTCCAGATAAGTCCTGAAACCTAGCCCAGCCTCTCCAGAACATCTGATAGTTCCATCTCCCTACCCCATATTAGTGACAGACCCTTCCAATATCAAAAATTTAGAATTGCCATAGCCCAAACAACCCCAATGAGAGGTATGGAAAGATCAAAGGTGATGGTGGAATTATACATAGAAGATAGGATTTAACAAATGAACACCGAATCATTAAATTGATATCTCTTTTAGTCTCCAGTATTTTAGAGCAGCTAAAGTAAAAACCTAAAATTGTGAAATTGCAACCCACGTCAAACTCTGAAATATGTTCTATAACTAATTGTGGTGCTGTGCTTGGAAATTTACAGCTTTTTTGTATATATGTTATTGTTCACAAGAAAAGAAGGAAAAAAAGTCCTGTGATGATTTAAAAAAGTACTTAAGCCCTCTATCCTCCTATATTCTGGAGCAGCTAGAAGGAAAAATATGAGAGGATCGTATGGTAGCCCATGACAAACTCTGGGATCTATCCTATAACCACTTTTTGAAGAGTGCTTTGAAAACTGTTTTTATTTCTTTGCTTTCTATATATGTTATTCTATACAATTTAAAAAGTTAAAAAAACAGGTTGAAAGTGAAAGGTTGGGGAAAGACGTTTTATGCAAAAAACATGCAGGAAAGAGCAGGAGTAGCTATATTAATATTTGACAAATTAGACTTCAAGTGTAAAACAATTAAAAGAGATAAAGAAAGATGTGAATGTATTAATAAAAGGGTTGATTCAACAAGAAGACATAACAATCATAAATATTTATGCACCAAGCCAAAGTGCTCCAATATACCCGAGGCAAACACTGAGAACACTTATAACCATAATAGTGAGAGACTTCTTTTCTCTGCTTTCATCAATGGATGGAACATCTAGACAGAAGATCAATAAAGAGACAGAGATTTTGAATAATACAATAAAGGAATCTAGACTTAACAGATATTTACAGAACAATACACCCCACAACACCAGGATACACTTATTTCACAAGTGCTCAGGGATCACTTCCAAGGATAGATCATATGCTGGGTCATAAAGCGAGTCTCAATAAATTTAAAAACATTATATTCATACAAAACACTTTCTCAGATCATAATGGAATGAAGTTGGAAATCAGTAACAGGCAGAGGGCCAGAAAATTCACAAATATATGAAGGCTGAACAATGCACTATTAAGCAACCAGTGGGTCAAGTAAGAATTTACAAGAGAAATCAGTAAATACCTCGAGGCAAATGAAAAGGAAAACACAACATATCAAAATTATGAGATGCAGTAAAGGCAGTGCTGAGAGGGAAATGTATTGTCTTAAATGCCTATATTTAAAAAGAAGAAAGAGCAAAAATCAAGGAATTAAGTATTCGTTTGGACCAACTAGAGAAAGAACAGTAAACTAACCCCAAAGCAAGCAGAAGGAAAGAAATAACGAAGAGTAGAGCAGAAATAAATGAAATTGAGAATATTCTCAAACTGACACATGCCAAAGATAAAGAGAGAATTCTGAAAGCCACAAAAGAGAAGCAACATGTCAGGGATAAGTGAGCCTTGAGAAAAGATTAAGTGCCAATTTCTTGTCAGAAACCAAGGAGACAAGAAGGCAGTAAGATGACATATTTAAAGTGCTGAAAGCAAAAATTGCTCACCAGGAATTCCACATCCAGCAAGACTGTCTGTCAAAAATGAGGACAAGATTAAGACATTTCTAGATAAAAATTGTTCTGTAAATATCTGTTAAGTTTAGTTTCCTTCATTGTTTCTAGATAAATAACAGCTAGAGTTTGTCACCACTAGACAAATACTCGAAAATATGCAATGGGGTTCTAGAGGTTGAAAAAGAAGGACATTAAGCAATACAGAAACCCCTATTTTTAATCCAAGAAATAAGCATCTCCATTGAGGGTAATGTCATGGGTAAATATAATTGTCAGTACTAGTATATGTTTGGTTTGTAACTCTACCTTTTAGTGGTTGTGAACTTTTATGTATAAACGTGTAATTTGTGACAAGAACTATATAAAGGTAGGGAGATTGAAGGATATAAGAATATAATACATATATACTAGTGAAATCAAGTTGGTATCAAAACAAATGAGATTGCTATAGATTTAGAATGTTAAATTTAAACCTCGTCATAACCACAAATAAAATATCAAAGTGTATGCAAACTCATAGAGACAGAAATTAGAGTACAATTTTCCAGGTGTGAGAGAGTGAGAGCAGAGGGCATGGGGAATTAATGCATAATGGGTGTTGAGTTTCTGTTTGGGAAGATAGAAAAGTTTTAGCAATGGAATGTGGAGAGGGTATCGCAACATTGTGAAGTGATTAATCCCATTCAATGATATGCTTGGAAGTGGATTAGATGGGAACATTTTTATTGTTTAAATGATATATATTCCCACTATTTTAAAAAGGAGCAACTAAAGAAGCAATGACAATTAAATGTAATACATGATCCTGGACAGAATCTAGCAAGGGAAGAGAAATGGCTCAAAAGGACATTATTGGCAACCATTGACATGTTTTCCATTTATTACATAGTGTACGATAGTAGATACAAGTAAATCTCTGGAGCCAGACTGCCTTGGTTAAAACCCCAGCTCCACCACAATGCTGTGTGACTGCAGATAAGTCACTTAACTTCTCTATACCTCAGTTTCCTCATCTGTAAAATAGAGGTCATAATAATAGTAACTTTCTATAAGGATTAATATGAGGATTAATAAGTTAATGTATATAAAGTACTTAAAACAGTGTCTAACACATATTAAGTCCCATATAATCATTAGCTGAGTTTCTAGGGTAAAAACTCACCATCACCTATAGGAATTTTGCTCAGACACCTACTGATTAGATGAAGAAGCCATAGTAATGGCCTGGACCACTCCATTCTCTGTATGTTATATGCTGTTCAGAATTTTAACAGAAAATATATTCATGAAAGTTACTTTGATTGCTAAGCATATTAGAAGACCCACTGAAGACATGATGTTGCAATTCCATTTCCTTCACAAAGGCAAAAATATCTATTTATTGGAGAAGCAATCTGATTAAGGGAGCAAGACTATTCAGAAAAGAGAAAAAATATTTTGTACCACTTATTGCATATTCTATAGCAAACAAACCAACCCTAACATTTCTCCACTGGTCTAAGTAAATTACGTGGCTATTAAGCAATAATAACAGTAATAAAATCAAATTCCACTTCTTGCTCTTCATACTCATTAGCAAATAAGGAAGCATCATTAGTAAGATAGGGCACTCTTAAATACTATCTTTGTAATTAACATCCTGAATAAGTAAATTAAATAATCAGGAAGAAGAAATCTCAACTCATTTCTTGTGAGTAGAAACTATTCAGTCAAGAGACATTTTTTAAATCAAATGCATATCTAGGATAAAAGCAAGTATAATATGATTTATTTTACAAAAATAAATAAAGTGATTGGTGGATTATTTTGCTTTTAACTGGGTTTTCTCTAACAGCTACAGTCCTAATTATAATTAATTATATCAATTATGTCTAAATGAAGTACATAAATATCTTCTGACAGTTTTAGATTCAACCTCCATGGTTCAGAAAAAGAAGCTTAATTCATAATCAAGATAAACTAGGAGCTGAATTAAAGATCTTGATATAAGTAGGAGACGATATATAATTAGTATGGCATATAAAGTATCAACAGCAATAGATTATGGTTTTAATTGATTACTTGAATCTGAAAGTTGTTTTTAAAGATATCTATTAATATCAAAGCTTTAAAAATCTCAAAATTTAAATTTATACTTTTACTTATTCTTACATGTACACAAGAAAATATTTGAATTAAAAAGGAAAGAAGGGCAGTGTGATGGTGGCTCAGCTGGTAGAATTCTCGCCTGCCATGCCAGAGACACGGGTTCTATTCCTGGTGCCTACCCATGAAAAAAAAAAAAAAAAAGGAAAGAAATAAATTAACCAGTTTGTTTGGAGTAAACAAGGTTTAGTACCCAGATAACATAAACTTGAGTGTTTTATAAATATTTCACTTGGTATGACAGAGATAAAATATCAATCTTAAAACATTGTGGTTTACCTTACCGCCTTAGTAGTAGGTAAAGGTCACCTTATAAGAAATATATCCATGACCATCTTTATTCCAGAATTACACGAAAGAGACTTAAAAGACATATTAACAAACCACAATGCATGGGCTTTATTTGAAGCCTATTTCGAATACACTGGAAAAAACAAACAAATATAAATGCTGACAATATTTGACAATACTAACAAATTATTGTTGTTTTTAAGTTATGCTAATAGAAGTATTGGTTTCTTTGAGATTCTTTATATTTTAGACATATATAATGAAATAGCTATAGGAAAAAACAATAAAATGTCAATGATTCAACAGAATGCAGGTGGGGGAAGTGAGTAATTGACAACAGATGACATGAGATTGGTCATGAATTGATAATTGGCGAAGCTGGGCAATGAGTGCATTCGGTTCATAATTCAAGTGTTACTTTTTGTACGTTTGAAATCTTCTATGATAAAAGGTTAAAAACAGATTTTCTAATTGCTGTCTTAGCGAAAATTCACTTTAATTCCATGAAATCATCCTTTATCAAACTGTAAAGGTATCTGGGGGTTAAACATGTGGAAATATTTGTCCCTATATAGAGATTTTGTTTTACTTAATTGGAAGCAAAATAAAACATGAGTTGTGGGTAAATGCCTCTTTATGTAAAAATGTTACATTGAGAAAAATAAGGGAATGGCAGGAGATTAGAGTAGCATATATTGTTTCTTTTTCTCTTTGATTTCTCCAAATGCTATAATAAAATTAATGGCCCCTCAATTTTCAATTTTAAAATGATCTTGTTTAAAATAGTGAAAAGGTGACCCCTCAGTATGTAATAATGCTAATATGACTCTCACTAACCTGGAACCACAGTGTTCTCTTTTGTTGCCCTTGATTTTCTGATGTTGGCACCAGTTGGCTTTTTTTTTTCTTGAAACTATTTTACACGTTGATTATGAAAAAGTGTTGCTTTGTACTGGATTGTGTCAAGTTAATCCTATGAAACTAAATGTCATGTGCTTCAGTATGCAAACACCATTGTCCTGGGTGTTTAAAAATGCACCTTAAAAAGAATGCAGGTGATGACCTCTTTAAAGCTTATAAACTGTGATGTTTGAAGTAATCATAACAGGACTAGGTACGTTCCCAATCTCCTGATAATCACACCTAAAAGCTTCAAGACACTTTTGTTTATGTGGTACCTGAAAATTTTGTTAATTATTTTTCTTTTCTCATGAAATTCCAAATTCTATGCTTTGATGATTCATTTTCAAGTCACAAATGCTGTCTTATCCAGTCAGACTTTTGCATCAAAGAAATTGGTACACTCATTTCCCTTTGAACACTTTGATGTCATCTGAAAAGCTAGCTGCATCTTGCCAAAGTCTATCAGTAAACTCAAGCTGTGACCATACTGACAAAACCGAAATATCCAATGAAAAGTGGAAAATCTGATGAATCATTTGACTGTTTCCATATACTAAGACTTAATTAGTTGAAAACGAGATGTTTCCATTGCATATATTTTCAAATATGAAACCAGAACTCAAAAAATAAAACTCTGATTTCTTATAGCAAACAGGAATAAAATGATAACTGGAAAACAGGATGACTCTTGCACAAAAGATCCTCAGAGTTTAATAACAACATAACATGCACACAGAAAAGCATAGACTTTTTTTAGAGGATGTTTTTCCACTGCTTGTGTTTTTAGATGAATTAACTAAAAACAGCTTCTTCTTAGAAAATGTTTCAACACTAATGCTTCTCTATAATATATCTTGGGATAATGATCTCTTACTTAATGATATCAAGCTCCTGAGTTGCCATAAATCCTTATTGTTAAATGTAATAAACAACACATTTGTTGGGCATCATTTCAAAGCAACTCATTTAATTGCTTTAGTCATGATAGTAAATGATTCTAGAGTGTTTCACCACAGAAATCAATAAAAACACAAGGGCCAACAGAAGATGTAAATTATAGCTTTCCAATTCTGGCCCTTGATAATATATACTCTAAAAATCAATAGTTTTCCAATTTAAATATTGGCAGCTTGTTTTCTAGTGGATTATTTAAAAGAGACTAATTCTAGTAAACAGGCAAAAATGCCCAAATCCCAAAGCACACAGGAGGTTGGGCATCACCATCCTTAAAGCTGTCTATCATTAGGTGTCATGACATCCATTTTCTTAAGCATTTTTATTATCCTCACCTACTTGTACTACTTAATCTTTAATGACAAGGGAGAATTGCCAACAATTAGCTCCTGGAAAGTGGCCAGTTCTACCCACATCAAACTGAGGTTTGTCCCAGCAGAATCCCTAAGGCTAGACAAAGAAAAAAATAAAATTAAAAATGAAACTGTTGCTATAAGGTGGGCACAGGGTACCATCAGAAACACGGTGAGCAGAGTTTTCTTTGAATCTCCTAAACAAGCCTCAAGCTGTGCAGGAAAACTAGCACCTGCTGAGAAAGCCCGGAAACTGCTAACACATCTCTCTAAACTCAAGTAATGAGAAAAATAATTTCTCTTTTTATCAAATAAAATATTCTCATAGATAAAATGTCTGTGTTTTATGACTATACCAGAAGTCACAACAAATAATAATTTTAGCCAGGATCCAAATATTCAAATATCACAGAGAGTCAATACATGTGTAATTTCCTTCTCAGTCACATACTTAGAGAATAGTATGCTTGTGGATTTAAATTAACAAAAAGCTATTACACGTGTCATTTAAGGCTCTGGAGTCAGAAAGACCTAAGTTTGAATTTTAGTTCTGCCATTTGCAAACTGCTAGGAATTCAGTAATCTTTCATGTCACTGTTTCATGACTGGGAAAATGAGAATAATTGTACCTATATATCAGCTTGTTGTAAAATCTAAGTAAAATATTTTACTTTAAAATAGAAGTACTGTTCCTTAAAGTGCTCAATAATTATTAACTATTATGCATGCTATTGCAGCCATTCATACATTGGGTTGCCAGATTTCGCAAAACAAAAACAAAACTAAAAATAAAATGACTGGATACCCAGTCACACTTGAATTTCAGATAAATGATAAATATTTATTTTTTAGTATAAGTATGTTCCTTACAACATTTGGGGCATACCTAGTCTAGAATATTGCTCATTTTTTAAATCTGAAATTCAAGTTTAACTGAGCATACTATATTTTATCTGGCAGTCCTATTCAGACATAAATACAGTCAAGAAAATTTATCTAAAACTTAATCAAAAGCCTATTGGTAAACAAAAGAGGTCTAAGTCAGACAAACAAATATACATATTTAAAATTATGCATTATTGAGAAAAATTATGCTAAAAAAATTATGCTTATTCCTTCAGTGAATATTCCCTAAATTCTTCTCATTGTCTATATACTTTAATTTTACATTCGGGTCTAAAAGTTTATTTTCTGATTAAGAGATGCTAGTCTCGGAGAGTTGCACCTATGAAAAAGATCAAAGTATGCTAGTAGTGGCAAAGCTTCACGCCTTCAAAAGAAGTGTTAGCATTAACAACTGCTGGCTGCAAGTACTCTCAGTCAAGCATATCTTACTGGAGTCTCTGCGCTTTATCTTCTGATTTGCTCCTCTCAGCTTGTGACCTCAAACTCAGCCACGGACTTTGGATTTCCCATCAGTATCTCTTGCGCTATCCCATCAGTATCTCTTGCGCTATCCCAATATCTGATCCCAGTCATGTCCCTGTTTCTATTTCAACTATGTGAACTGTGCTTTGGAATGTTGTCCACCTTTTCCCACCCCTGTTTTGTTCCCAGCTTGACTTTGCACCCGCATCTCGGTACTGATATCTGACACTAGACCATTGTGCTATGTGACCAATATACAAACTGTTTTCTAAGTCCAAGCAGATTAGACCCTACAAATTAGTGAAAGAGCCTGATAAAACAGGAACACTGATAAGAATGAGAAGTTATGGTTACCCACCTGACCACAGTGATCTACTGTATAATAGTGATTGCCATAGGTTGAGAATCTATATTGTCTCTTTTCATCCCCTTGTAACTCTTCACAATAGGCAATATTGCCCCTATTCTATGGAGGAAGAAAATGAGGTCATACTGCTAGTATATGTCTAAGATGGAATTTGAATAAATATCACCAACTCAATAAACCACACACTTTCAACCACAAAAGACTGTCTGCTCAGCAAAAGAGGAGGCAAGAGAAAAATGTCATGAACCCAGAAAGCATCAATGCCTTAGACCACCTAAAATAGGTACAAGTCTTTAGATGTAGATGGAGCACTCTATTATGATACAGGACAACCTTATGAGAAGGTAGAATCATCACAAAAACGGATATTATGCAGAGAGATAGTAGAGTGAGATGGTTAAACAAGTGTTGAGAGCATGTGGCAGGGTTAAGGTTGGGGGGGTCAAAAGGACCTGGGTTACAATTCTGTCTTCACCCCTCCCTACTCATTATAAGATTTGGGGCAAGTTCCTTTCTTTGCCCTCAGTTTCCTTTGAAAAAGGATATTGCTTATACCCATTTCATAGGCTGGGTGTGAGTATTAAATGAGACATGTTTAGCTCAGTGACAGATATACCACAATCTCTGGATCAACGTTAACTTAAAATACATGAGAAAATGTGTAGCATATTTTAGACTTTTGTCCAAACTAGTAAAAAAAATGGGGGGAAAGGATCAAGCCATTAGCTAACTGAAGAGTCAGTTATTCTGGATGATTCATATCCTGACAGTTTCTGATCGCAGAGCAGCTACTGTATTCATATATATTTATGTACACACACAGAGCCATTTGAAACTCTCACTATTCTTCAACTAATATTGGATCTTGAAGAATCCTTGTAGGCATAGAATCCTGTGGGACCACAGCCTAAGTATAGGCTCCTCAGCCCTTGTGTCTGTACTGTCATTCATTTACTGCAGAATTGCTGTTCATGTGCTAGTTTAGCAGACACACAATCAAACAAACAAACAAAAATCAATAGCCAACAGCATGACCCAGAAAGGAAGTGTATCTACAATATAATCACTAATGTAACACAGATCTGCCCTTAGGAGTCGTGTCACTTTTTTTTTAAGTGATGAATGCCAAAGAGTTAAACATTGTGAAGACAAGATAAAAAGCCTGGAACATTTACTTCTGTGTGGCATTTTGGGAGACACTCTCTATTATGTCTATACCTGAGTATGTTTGAGAGGTGTTCCAAGCAACTGAGAGGACAGCTTTGGTGGGTAGAACTGGCAGTATAAATGGAAACCAAAGATTTGGATTGCAATCCTAGTTCCACACTCACTAGCCACACCTTTTAAGATCACAGCACTTCAGGAGGGATTGTGGGAAAATGGTGGAAGAAGGAACTCCAGGACGCGGTTCTTCCACCAGAACAACTATTCAACAGGGAAGATTTGTTTTGAAATTCCAGAGGCTGGACGAAAATATACAGCATCCACGGAAGAAGCTGATAAATTATACTAAATAACAGTAAATTGCTCTCTACACGATGGCAACTGGTGCCCATACCCCACTTTTGCTGAAGGCAGTTGTGGGATCCAGCCCCAGGCTAGCTCACTGGTGACAGAAAGGGACATAAAAAACCTCTTCCCCAAGACCAGAGGTGGGCATGGGTGATCACTGCTCACTGCTTGTAATTAGCAGCTTTGGATTGCTGGGAGCCCACCTTTGAAGGCAGCCAATGTTTCAACGCACTCCAGACAAAGGTAGCAGTGGTCATTGTTTAAAACCTCCCAGACAAAGACCATGGTGTGAATACTTACAGATGCTATGCTTGCTCAGGACTGCAGGGGACAGTTAGTTGAAGGGCTGCATTTGTTGGGCTGGTCAAGAAAGTGTAGCTCTGGGGAGCTGTGGAAAAAACTCTTGACATCCTTTCTGGTCCTCTTCTCAGGACAAGTTGAAGCCAGTCTGCACTCCCTTTGTGAGCCACAGAGGGGGAGGGCTGACTTTGGAAAATTCTCTCTGGCATGCCCCTCTACCCCAAATTTTCTTTCAAGGCATAAGAAACTTGAGACAATGAAAAGAGTACTAGAAACTATAGAGACTGACAAACATGAGAAAAGGCTTGCCTGCAACAAACACCCTGGAGAGTGAGGTCTGTCTCCCAGAAAACAGAGGGGACAACCAAACGCATGTAAATAGGGAATCTCTAAAACAAATAACAAACAAAAACACAGGACAAGACAGAGACAAAGAAAGATAGGAAAAACCTGCATACTGCATTCACCTCGGCAGACCTTCTTGTTAGGAGGGCTGAAGCTCAAGAAAACCAATGTCTTATCACCACTGGCTAAAGATCAAGAGACAGACATCTCAGAGAATAAATCCCAGAGTTAATATTTTAAAATATTAAAATGTACAGAGTGCAATAAAAAAGTACAAGACAAACAAAGAAACAAGAAATGATGGCAAAGAAAGAAGATAAAAATCTACAGAACACCAGTGAAGAAGATGAGAATGTGGACATACCAAAAAAAAAAAAAAAAACCTTTTAAGAAATGATTTTTAAAATATTCATGGATATAAAGGAAAATACAGACAAATAACTACAGGATATCAGTAAAACAATGAATGAGCAATATGAGAACCTTAATAAAGAGATAGAAAATATTAAAAGGAAACAAAGGGAACTACTGGAGCTGAAGACCACAATATCTGAAATGAAAAATTTCCAGGAGCAGATTGGAGCTGACAGAAGAAACAATTGGTGAACTTGAAGACAAAACTCTTGAAATGAGTCAGACTGAACAGCAGAAAGAAAAAATAATTATTAGAAGCAAAAATACTCTAAGACACTTCAAGCATACGAATATAAACATTATGGGAATCCCAGAAAGAGAGAATGAAGCAGAAGGAATATTCAAAGAAATAATAACAGAGAACTTCCCCAATTTAGCAAAAGACATGGACTGCACATTCAAAAAGACCAGAGAACCCCAAATGTGCACATCCAAGAAGCCCAGAGAACACCAAACAGGCAAAACATGCAGACAAGTATACTCTGTCATATACTGATCACACTATTGAATGGAAATATCAAGGAGAGAGCTATGAAAGTTGCAAGAGAAAAGCAACTTGCTATGTACAAAGAGTCCCAATTAGTTAAGTTCTGATTTCTCAACTGAAACCATGGAGGCAAGAAAGCAGTGGATTGAAATACCTAAAGTGCTGAAAGAAAACAACTGCCAAGTAAGGATTTTATACCTGGTGAGACTTTCATAAATGAAGGGGAGATTAAGACATTACAAATTAACGAACGCTGACCGAGTTCACCACCACTAAACCTGCGCCTGCAAGCAATGCCAAAAGAAGTTCATCAGACTCTAAGAAGAGGACCCAAGAAAGTGATTCAAAGTGACATAAAGAAATAAAGACCAGTGGTAAAAGTAAGATTTGGAGTAATTATGAAAGTATGCATGCCTGTATTATTGCAGTGTATTGTTTGGTGTGTAATTCTACTTCTTACTTTCTACAGGTGCTAAAGATGCAAATGAATAAAAATAATGATGAATCCATGTTTTGGACATACAATGTACAGGATATCAGGAAAATAGTGAATGAGTAATATGAGAATCTTAATTAAGAGAAAAATTTAAAAGGAACCAAAGAGAACTACTGGAGCTGAAGACCACAATAACAGAGATGAAAAATTCCCAGGAGCAGACTGGAGCTGGTGAAAGAAATAATTGGTGAACTTGAAGACAAAACTCTTGAAATGAGTCAGACTGAGTAGCAGAAAGAAAACATAATTATTAAAAGCAAAAATATTCTTTATATTATATATAAGTGGTAACAAGTACAGAAAAAGGTGGGGCAGGGGGATATAGAAAAAGCATGTGTATGCTATTGAAGTTAAATTGATATCAAACCAAGTATCATTTTAATATTAACCCCATGATAACCACAAGCAAAAGATGAAAATTATATCCCAATAGAAAGGAGGAGGCACTCAATATAATACAGTATAAAAAATCAAATAAATAAAAGTAGGCATTCTGAGGGACAAAATGGTATAAAATATACAAATATGAAATAGCTAAAAATGGCAGAAGAAAGTTCTGTGTTATCAGTAAACAGATTAAATTCTCTAGTCAATAGGAAGAGATTTTTAGGCTGTATAAGAAATATGACCCACATACATGCTGTCTACAAGAAACTTACCTGAAATTCAAAGATACAAGTACAGTGAAAGCAAAAGGATAGAAAAAATATATATGCAAGACATTACCAAAAGAGAGCTGGCATAGCTACACTAATATCAGATAAGATAGACTTTAAATTAAAAACAGTTATGAGGGATAAAGACAGTCATAATATACTGATAAGGAGGACAATTCAACCAAAAGATGTAAAATTATAAATATATATGCACGTAAGAGCAGAGCCCCAAAATATATAAAGTAAATACTAACAGATTTAAAGGGAGTAATTGACAGTTCTACATTAATATTATGAGACTTTAATACATAACTTTCAATACTGGATAGAACATCCAGTCAGAAGATCGATAAAGAAATTCAAGAACAATACTCTAAACCAACAAGATCTAACACACACACACACACACACACACACACACATATATATAGAACAATTTACCCAACAAAAGCACAATACACATTTGTCTCAAGTACACATGGATCATTCTCCAATATAGAACACAAAACAAGTCTCAATAAATTTAAAAAATTTTGAAAGCATGAAAAAAAATTTAAAAGCATGAGGTGTGTATTTCCCAAACACAGCAGAAAAAAGCTAGAAATCAATAACAGTCAAAAATGGAAAATTCACAAATTTGTAGAAAATAAACATGAAATTAGGAAATACCTTGAGGCAAATGCAAAATGAAATACAACATACCAAAACTTTGGGAGGCAGTGAAGACAATACTGAGAGGGAAATTTATAGCTCTAAATGCTTACATTAGAAAAGAAGAAACATTTCTAATCAGAGACCTAACCTCCAAACTGGAAGAAGTAGAAAAACAAGAGCAAAAACAACAGAAAAAAAAAAAAGAAGTCCAGCTAACAACCAACTTAATGGTGAAAGACTGAAAGCTTTTCCTCTGAAATTAAGAATAAGACAAGAATGCCACTGTGATCAGTTATTCAACTTTGTACTGGAAGTTCATGCAAGAGCACTTAAGCAAGAAAAAGAAATAAAAGTCATCTAAGTGGGAAAGGAAGAAGTAAAATTTTCCCTATTTGCAGATAACATGATCCTATATACAGAATATCCTGAAAAATTCACGACAAAGCTACTAGAGCTAATAATGTACTTAACAAAGTGGCAGGGTAGGAGATAAATACAAAAAGTCAATAGTGTTTATATACACAAGTAATGAACAATAGGAAGAAAAATCAAGGAAAAAATCCATTTGCAATAGCAACTAAAATAATAAAATATTTAGGAATAAATCTAAGGTTGCAAAAGACTTATACACAGAAAACTACAAAACATTGTTAATAGAAATCAGAGAAAACTTAATTAAATGTTAGGACATTCCCTGTTCATGGACTAGAAAACTAATTATTGTTAAGGTGTCATTCATGTCCAAAGCAATTTATGAATTCAATGCAGTCCCAAACAAAATTTCAACACCTTCTTTGCAGAAATGGAAAAGCCAAACATCAAATTTATATGGAAAGTTATGGGGCCCTAAATAGCTAAGGTCATCTTGAAACAGGAGAATGAAGTTGGAAGACTCACATTTCCTGATCTTAAAACTTACTACAAAGCCACAGCAATCAAAATAGCATGTACTGGCCCAAGGACAGACATATCTATCAATGGAATTGAACTGAGAGCTCAGAAATTAACCCTCACATTTATGGCCAGCTGATTCTTAACAAGGGGGCAGAAACCACTCAATTGGGAAAGAAGAGTCTCTTCAACAAATGGTGCTGGGAAACTGGACCTCCATATGAAAAAGAATGGCAGATTGTTTCCTCACACCATATACAGAAATGAACTCAAAATGGACCAAAGACCCAAATACATGTCATAGAATATCAAACTCCTAGAAAAAAACATAGGGAGGCATCTTCAGGAACTTGTGGTATGCAATGGTTTCTTAGACTTCACACCCAAAACACAAGCAACAAAAGAAAAAGTAGATAAATGGGACCTCATCAAAATTTAAAAGTTATACACCTCAAAGGACTTTATCATGAAAGTAAGATGATATCCTACACAATGGGAGAAAATATTTGGTATCTGCAAATCCAATAAAGTTTTCATATTCAGAATATGTAAAGAAATCCTCCAACTGAACAACAAAAAGTGAACAATCCAATTTTAAAATATGCAAAAGACTTGAATAGACGTTTCTCTGAAAAAGATTTACAAATGACTAGACAGCATATGAAAAGATGCTCAACATCACTAGCCAGCAGGTAAATGCATATCAAAACTACACTGAGATATAATTTCATGCCCACTACAGTTGCTGCTATTTAAAAAATAAGAAGCCCAAAATAGCAACTTTTGGAGAGGAGGCAGAGAAATAGGAACCTTCATTCAATGCTGGTGTCAATGTAAAATGATGCAGCCACTGTGGAGATAGTTTAGAGGTTACTGAGAAAGTCCGTCCAGAACCACCTTATGACCTGACAATCCCACTACTAGATACAGACTCAAAAGAACTGAAGACAAGAACCTGTAAAGAGTTCTTTTCACACCCGTGTTCTAGGCAGCATCATTCACAATTATGAAAAGATGGGCGCAACCCAAGCGTCCATCAACTGATGAATGGATAAGCAAAATGTGCTGTATACATACAATGGAATATTATTCAGCCAAAAAGAGGAATAAATCCTGATACATGTGACAACATGAATGAACTTTGAAGACATTATGTTGAGTGAAATAAACCAGACACAAAAGGACAAATATTATATGGTCTCATTGATTTGAAATAATTAGAATAAGCAAACTCATGGCATGGAGAATTTAGAATATAGTTTACTAGGGAATTGGGGGGAGGGGTCAGGGTAAGGTCTAAAATGTATTTGGGTTCCTATTTGGAATGACAGAAATATTTTGGTAATGGATGATGGTGATGCTAGCACTCTACTGTGAGTGTAATTAACAGCACTGAAATATATATCGAATTTGATTGAAAGGTGTTCTAGTTTGCTAGCTGCTAGAATGCAATATACCAGAATCAGAATGGCTTTTAAAAAGGGGAATTTAATAAGTTGCTAGTTTACAGTTCTAAGGTTGAGAAAATATCCAATTAAAACAAGTCTATAGAAATGTCCAATCAAAGGCATCCAGGGAAAGATACCTTGGTTCAAGAAGGCCAGTGAAGTTCAGGGTTTCACTCTCAAGTGGAAGGGCACATGGCGAACACAGTCAGGGCTTCTCTCTCAGCTGGAAGCCCACATGGTGAACACAGCATCATCCACTAGCTTTCTCTCCTGGCTTCCAGTTTCATGAAGCTCCCTGGGAGGTGTTTTCATTCTTCATCTCCAAAGGTCGCTAGCTGGTGAACTCTCTGCTTCGTGGTGCTGCAGCATTCTCTACTCTCTCTGAATCTCCATTCTCTAAAATGTTTCCTCTTTTACAGGACTCCAATAAAACCAATCAAGACCCACCCAAATGGGTGGAGACATGTCGTCGCCTAATCCAATTTAACAAGCACTCTTGACTAAATCACATCATCCAGGGAGATGATCTGATTACAGTTTCAAACATACAGTATTGAATAGGGATTATTCTACCTTTAGGAAATGGGATTTTGATTAAAATATGGCTTTTCTAGGGGGCATGCATCCTTTCATACCAGCACAAAAGGGAATATGATAGATTATTTTTATGATAACAGAAAAAAGATTTTTAAAAATTCATGGGACTACACAACGCAAGCAATGTATGAAAAATTAAAACATGGACTATAGCAAATAGTACAATTATAGAAATGTGTTATCATCATTGTAACAAACATTCCAAACCAATGCAAGTTGTTAATAATAGAGTGGTGTAAGGGAATCCTATATTTTATACATAACTGTCCCATAAATCCACAACTTCTCTAATAAGGAAAAAGATATGCAATGAAAAAAAACTCACAGCACTTTAGTCTCTTCATCTGTAAAATATCATAACACATACATCAGAGGATTGTTCTTACCATAAGGATTTTGTGTGTAAAAGCACCTAACCACATATTTGGCACATAGTTGGCATTTAAATGTTAAGTGATATGGCTGAAAAACTTCACCTCTGCATTTGCTTTTCTAGAAGGAGTAAAATCAGAATGGCTGCTCTTGGAGGATTTGTCTACAATTCTCTATAAGGAATACGGAAAAGCTTTCTGAAAAGTTTGCAAGTTTTCAACATCAAAGGAGTTTAACACTTCAATATTTGAGAATTTACAGAAATCAAAATCATACCCTTTGGCATTTAACGTCTCTAATTTAAATCAATTCTTGAGTAAGTTGATGAAGTATTCAGTTTATAGAAAATCCTCCGAGTACAATCTTTGAAAAGATATGTAAGGGTGAGTGAGGGCTCTTGTATATTAAATATCCATGGGAAAGGGTTATTTCTTGTTGTTTTCCGTTTTGTTTTGTTTAAGAAAGTTAAGTTAAATCCTTAAAAAAATTGACTAATAGTACTTACTATGAACCTTTTGATTTTAGGACAACCGTACTGGAAGTATAGAGAGGGTTAGAGCATAAACTGATAATTCTATACTTTGGTTGAATTCCAAAACACCTGCCTTCACTACCAGGACTAAAACTTTTGCAACAGAGTAGAACACTGAATTTAATTTACTCGGTGACATTATGTCAATCTGGGTCAATTACTTTTCTGAATGCTCAAATGCTTACTTTCCCATATTTTCATTGGTTGTACAAATATTAAACAAAATTAGATAGAATTCCTTAAAGGCATACCTGGTGCTTCAGTGACACTCTGTTAGTGATTTTAAATTATGACTACCACTCAATCCAATCAATTACAAAGGTAATAAATTTCCATTAAGTTAAATGTAGGAAAAACATGTAGATTTTAGTGCAACTCTTTTTGTTTTTGTGTATCACCATACAGCTTGTTATGTAGGTTTTTATGTATAATTCTGTATCACGTCTTTCAAATTTGATATATAGTAATTTTCAATGTTGTTTTACACAAATTTCACAATTGCCACTTTAAATGGTTACATACTATTCCTTTATTGATGTATCATGATTTATATAACTATCCTCCTTAGACATTTGTGATGTTTCCAATATTTTACTGTATGAAAAATGCTACAATAAACATGTTCTTCTACATATTTTATTTCTTTTTTATTATTTCCATAGAACAAATACCCTTACTGAAAATATTTGTCTATATTATGCATATTGCCAAATGGCTTTCCAATATGGTCATACAAATCATATTCTGTCACAAAAATATTAAAGGGGCACTAATTGTCATTATTATTTTCATTTAAGTTTGCTGACTTAAAGGTATAAATATAATATTTTATACTTTGAATTTGCTTTCATTTTACTACAAATATATTGAGAAATAACCCAACTGTGATATAAATTGTAAAGACACAAGATTGAAACACTCTCTTATAATAGTTGATAAGCAATTACTGTGTGAATAATCTATCTTTACATATTCTTCCAGGTTTGAAAGATCTTTCTTCACTTCCCCAGACTTTAATTCTGAAATTCTGTTTTATACTTTCATTCAATACTTGTGTAACTAAAAGGAGCATAAATATGTTTACTATTAATGGTGACAAAATACATTAAGCATAATAAGAAATAGATGTTACTTAAAATTGAGAATAGATTTTGAACTACGTATGAGATACAGAATCATAAACATTTTTGCCTTATGGAGGAGTTTGAGAATCTGCTAAAAGCTATGCATCTTTTTCTCTACAACATTTGACTTAAACTGTGGGAGACCAGCAATCCCCATAAAGTGCATCTATGAACCTGAACCTGAAAGTCTATTATGCTCCCCAAATCCAGTATCTTCTTCCTTAGTACTAGAGCTTTTAGTTTTAACTGGGCACATTGCTGCCCAGAATAAAGATTACATTTCCTAGCTTCTTTCTGCAGCCACCCCAAGCTGATTTAATATGAGTCAGTGGGATATAAAGCTTAATGTGCATATTCTGCCATGTGAATGGCATGTTCTTCTTCCCTCCTTCCTCCTTCCTACTGGTTGTAATGCATGAACACTTTATCACCAGAGCTCCAGCAGCCAGCTTGGCCGATGAGGTGACAGCCACATATTGAAGGTGGCAGAGCAACAATTGTAAAAGAAATCTTGATTCTTGAACATTATAAAGCAATCATGGAATAAGCCCTAGACTTTTTCTCTTGTATTCCAATTTATGTGAAAAAAATAAAGTTCTATTCTGTTTGTCACTGTTAAATTGAATTTCCTGACACTCATAGTTTAATATAATCCAAACTAATATGAACTCAGACTTACAAGTTTACAATGAATACAAGAAAGAATAATTTTTTAATTTAACTTATTGAGCCATTTAAGCTTACAAAAGATACTATCTTGCCTTTAGTCTGCCAATTATACTGACAATATACCTTGTACAATTCAAAATCTTCTCTAAAGATAATTTAGAAATGCCAAATCCAGTCAGAAATGTATTTAATTATGATAATTATAACTCTGTTTCTGTTTAAAGAGACTAGTAAACACAGAATTATTTAATCAGTGAATTGAGCCATATGAAATTGCCAAATATTTGACCATTTTCCTACAAAATGACCATTTCATATTGTCAATCTAATACATATATAATGTGAAATATATTCCACAAACATTGTATAACCACCAGTTCTTGTATAACCACCAGTTCAGTTCAGTAAAGAAAACTAAAACACTCAGAAGTTTCTGTGAGTTTGTTTTAATAGGAAAAATGGCATGTTTTCAATTGTACTTCTTTCTGTCGTAAACTTTGTGCTATAACTTCTCAGAAAACACATATATTAGTCTCTTAAACTGCTGGAATTCAATATGCCAGAAACGGAATAGCTTTCAAAAAGGGAATTCATTAAGTCACAAGCCCACAGTTCCAGGACCATGAAAATGTGCAGAACAAAGTATCAACAAGAGATCACCCTCGCCCACGAGAGGCTGATGCCATCCAGAACACCTCTGTCAGCTGAGAAGGCACCTGGCTGGCATCTGCTGGTCCTTTGCTCCTGCATTTGGTTGCCTTCAGCCACTGTTTCCAGTGGTTTCCTCTCTAAGTGTCTGTGGGCATTCACTTAGCTGCTCTGGGACAAAGCTCTGGGGTTCATCTCTTAGCTTAGCATCTGCTGGAGCTGGAGATTTCTTTTCTTCAGGTTCTGGCTATTTCTTGAGTCCTTGCTTAGTACCTGGACTATTTCTGTCTTAATCTCCAAACATGTGCATTGGCTCTGCTGGTCAGCTCTGAGCTCTCTCCAAAATGTTTCCTCTTTTAAAGGACACCAATAAACTAATCAAGACCCACCTTAAACAGCTGGAGTCACATCGTCACCTAATCACACATGAACATGTCACATCTTCGTGGAGATAATCTAATCAAGTTTCCCTCTACAATATTGGATCAGGATTAAAAGAAATGGTTGCCACCACAAGATTGGATCAGGATTAAAACATGGCTTTTCTGGGGTATATAAGAGTTTCAAACTGGCACAGTGCATAATCAATTTACAGCACAATATTTCATTATCATTCTGTTTCTAGTGTACTTTGTGTGAGATCTGGTAGCACAAGATATGAAGAAGCAATATTTTCAGCATGGAGTATTAAACTGAGCTCAGTCCCTCCATAGACCAGTGACAAAAAAGACAGCCACATTTGGAAAAGTCCAGGTGTTAGATAAGCACCGGGACAGCTTCTGTTGTTCAAGCAGTGGTCGAGGAGGACAGCAGTAGGTAGGCGGTGATGGGAATATGCCGAGTGAATAATTCCATCTATTTGCTACTCTTCTCGGATTACATGGATTACATAAAGCATATTCTTGCTACACCATTTCCTTAAGGGAAAAGAGACTAGGAGCTTAATATCTTTTATATCTTCTCATTTTTATTTAATATGAATTTTCTGATACCCAACAATGTGGCTTTTTTTAATAGAAAATTTATTCATAGGTTCCCTTTGATCTTGAAATCTGTTGCTTAATTTATTAAAATTATAAATACATTTTCTCCTTAAGCTTTAAGAACAACTAACAAAACATTATTCTATTTATGTTAGCAAATTTTAAGGGCCTTTAGATGCTTATATCGATACATTTAATTTCTTCTTAAGTACTTCAACTGTCTGACTAATAAAACTTTTCAGAAATGTCAGTGGTTTTTATAAATCTAATGAACATAACTTTAAAATATGGCATATTATATTAATATACAGGTTTTTAAATGCTTTAATACTTTATATAAATATTAAGTTTATATATAGACTAACTGAAAGTTTTAAATGGGAACTCCAAGTCTAATCTACTATTCAAAGTCCAAATTATTTTAATTATCTGTGAGTATGAATAGGTTCCCTAACACAAACATATTAATATTTCAGCTTTGATTCTCTTCTGTATTTCTAAACTTAATTCTAAATTTTCTTAAGGTTGAAAGATAACCACTAATGAAAGTATAATGTCAGACAAGCAATTTGGAAGGAGTCTCCTCATCTTCCAAATGAAACCGAATAATCACCAGAAATTTTGGCCAGGCCAGTGACAAGTCTTCTTGGAACAAACTAAGTCCTAATGATAATCTCTATCTGGGATTTCAGGGGCTGGTCCCCAGCCCTCCACCCAGATGTTAACTGGTATACTGGGAAATCTGCTGCCTCAGGGGCCTGAAGAAGTCTGTCACTTTATTGGCTGGATTTCTTATTTCCTTAATTCTTAAGGTTAAGTAAAGACTTTGAACTTGGTGGACTCCTGGATTCTTTTCAAATATTTTTCCTAGATTCAACAGTTTTTAAAGATTCTAAAAAGATATTCAAATGATCTATCTTGTTAGGATGGTATGAAATTAAATGAGTTAACATATGTAAAGCCCTTACATAGTGCCTGGTACAGGAGGACGTTCCGTGTTATCACACGTGCTTTATCCAACTAATCAGTCATAATTTCCAATGTCATTCACCTGTTAACATTTTTCTTCACAGTGATCATAAGCTGTGGTTCCTATAGTGTTTCTGAATGCTAAATATTTGGCAACAGCTTCTCCCCCCACCCCCACCCTGGAAGTGGGGAGTGCAAAGTCAAAGTGACTGGTTTAAACAGAATTTTCTGTTTCTTGTCATTACTTATATCTTTCTTTTTAATGCAGTTTTTTTGAGCTATATTCACATACCATATAAATACCCAAAGTGTACAATCAATGGTTCTCAGTATTATCATATAATTGCGCATTCATCACAATTTTTGAACATTTTCATTACTCCAAAAAAATCAAAATGAACACCTAAAATATCCAATACCTTTTATCCCCCTTATTATTTATTTATTTTGTATCCTTATTTTTGACTCATATAGCAGCAACTTCTTAGAATCAGTCTGCCTTAGATAAGTACTTAAGATTCCACAGGGCCAGTAAGATGGGCCTATTCAGCATAGTTTTCTTACTGCACATGCATGGATCAATAAGAGGGATTGATTAATCTAATATTTTGTGTTACATCTTCCTGATCACAGGATGCACATACTACTGAACAAGGTGGTGCCTAAATTTCTTATTAGAGCCTACAGGAAGTTTGAAGCACTTCTCCCTTTCTTCCTGCCCACATACTCCCCTCTATAGAAAGGAAAAAAGTTATTCTATATTTAGAGATCAAAAAGGATTAAAGGGCAAATTAGTTTGTTAGGGGTGAATTCTAAGTCAGAGAGGGACAAGTCTTCTCTTGCCCTTTTTGGTTGTCTTTCAGACCGCTCCACATAGCAGTAGCTTTGCTTTTCTTTCCTGGGATTACTCCAGCTAATCCTTATAATGTTTAGGAGGTAGATGCGCTTGTAGAAAAGAGAAGAAAAAAGACTTGCTTTTTCTAAAGCAAGTTAGCCTGCTTTAGCACAGTGGTTTCCAAAAGCAACTGCATACATCTGAATTACCCAGGGAGGTTTTTAAAAGTACAGATTCCTAAGCCCATCTATATATCTAGTGAATCAAAACCTGACAGCAGAACCTAAAATTCATATGAAAATGCAAAGGTTCCAGAATAGCCAAAGCAATCTTTTTTTTTTTTTTTAATTTGCATATGGGCAGGAGGCACCAGGGATCGAACTCCAGACCTCCAGCACGGCAGGGCAGGTCGGAGCTCTGCCTGCTGAGCCACGGCAGCCGCCCGCCAAAGCAATCTTGATAAAGAAGAATAAAGTAGGAGAGCACACACTTTCCAAGTTTAAAACTTGATACAAAGCTACAGTAATTAATACAGTGTGGTACTGGAATAAGAATAGACATACAGATCAATGCAATAGAATTGACAGTCCAAAAAGAAACCCTATATCTAAGATCAAATGATTTTTGATAAGGGTTCCAAAGAATTCAATGGGGAAAACTATAGTCTTTATAATAAATTCTACCAGGATGACTGGTTAACCATATGCAAAAATGATTTTGGATCCTTACCTCATAGCATATACAGAAAATAACTCAAAATGGGCCATAGACCTCAATGTAAGAGTTAAAATGATAAAACTTTTAGAAGAAAACAGAAGTGTAAATTTTCATGGCCTTGGATTATGCAATAAATTCTTAGATATTATACCTAAAGTACAAGCAGCCAAAGAAACAATGGGTCTATAGAAATTAAGATCTTTTGAATGTCAAAGAACACCATTAAGAAGTTGAAAAGCGAAACACAAAATGGGAGAAAATATTTGCAAATCATATCTGGTAAGGGTCTACTATGCAAAATATATGAAAATTTTACAACTTAACAATAAAAAAAAACCAATTAATGGACAAAGAATTTGATAATGCATTTCCCCACAGAAGATATACAAATGAACAATAAGCATATTAAAAGATGCTCAACATCATTGATCATTAGCAAAAGAAAAAACACTATGAGGTACTATATCATACCCGCAATGATGACTATAATAAAAAAAAACAGACAATAAGTGTTGGCAAGAATGAACAGAAGTTGAAACCTCTGTACATTGCTAGTGGAGATGTAAAATGATGCAATCACTTTGGGTAAAAGTTTGGCACTTCCTCAAAAAGTTAAACATAGAGTTATCAATCCTAGTTAAATAACTCAAATAATTGAAAACACGTTAACACAAAAACTTCTTGTACATGAGTGTTCATAGCAGCATTATTTATAAAAGCCAAAGTCTAAACAACCCAAATGTCCAGCAACTGATGAATGGTTAAACAAAATGTGGTATGGACATACAATGAAATTTTATTCAGCCATTAAATGGAACGAAGTACTGACACATACTACTGTTAGGTCAGGGGAAAAAGGGAGGGCTCAATGGCTGGACTCATGAAGTCACTTCGGAAGGGGAGGTGAATTGTTACAACCAAGGTCTTTACGCAGCAAACATAGGCTCACTTATTGCTCAACAGACATCTGACCACCCGCTGCTCAACCCACTAGCATAATGATCCTTTATTTAATGTGCCGCCCCTTTCATGTCATCACCTTACCCCTACCCTTAAAAACTGCACTCGCCAAAGCCCGTGCGCAGACTCGCCTCCCTCCATCTTGGGTTCGGTGAGCTCTGGCCAGGAGCGCAGCCAATAAAGCACACTCACTTAAAATCATTTCGTCTACTTTCCTTTCTCTCAAATACCTCATATCTTAAAACCTTTCAACTACATTGATGAACATTGAAAACATTAGGCTAAGTGAAAGAAGCCAGTCACAAAAGGCCACATTTTATATGATTCCATTCATATGAAATTTCCATTTTCATATGACGTTTCATATGAAAGTTAAAGTAACAGAGGCAGAAAGTAGACTAATGGTTGTCAGGAGCTAGGGGGACAGAGTAATGGGGAATGACTGCTAATGGGTATAGGGTTTTTCTTAAGGGTGATAAAAATGTGCTGGCATTAAATTGTGGTAATGGTTGCACAACCTTGTGAATATTCAAAAATAACTGAAGGGTATACTTTAAAATTATGAGTTCCATGATATGTGAATTATATCTCCATAAAAATAATTTCAACAAGTAAAAATTAAATCAAAAAGCTAGTTTTTTGTTCCAGTTACTTTGGCTACATCAATTATCCCAAAACTTAGTGGCAAAAAACAACCATTTATTATGCTCACGGATTGTGAAGGTCAGGCTGAGCAGGATAGTTTATCTCCAGTCTGTGATGCCTCCAGAGACATCATAGGAAGGCTCCAACAGGCCAAATCATCTTCAGGCTCATTCACTCACAGGTGTGGCAGTGTATGCTGGCTGTGGACTGAGACTTGAGCTATGGGTATTGACTGAAATGCTAACTTGTGTCCTTCCCACATGGCCCGGCTTTCTTATAGGATAATGGCTAGGTTCCAGGGACAGACGAAGAGACAGGGAGAGGAAGCCAGGTGGAATCTGTTTCATCTTTTATGACCCAGCCTCTCACAAGTCATTCAATGTCACTTCCAGTGATGCTATTCCTCAGAAGTGAGTCACCAAAGCTACCTGATAGCAGGGATAGGAACAGAGATCCTCACCTCTTTTTGGAGGAATGTTAATGTCACATTGCAAGAACCTAGGAATAGGATACATTGGATCCTAAGAGCACAGGATAAATTGTCTTTTTGAACCCACATAATTACCAACATAATAACTTTAATTTTTTTCCACACCACTATGTCTATCTCCATAGCATTGGATACAATCTGCCACAGTCTTTAATAGTGACTTCTCCTTGAAAAAAAAAAAAACTATAATCCATTCTATGTAGATTTTTATTACCTAGAAATTCTGAGAGTATATTGTGTGTGTGTATATATATATATATATACACACATATATATGCCACTAGACTTGAAGCAAAACTAATGTAAAGTAATTTCCACTGTTCTCCAACCACATGACAATGAATAGGCAAGCGCTTAAAAGCTATGTTTATTCTGAGCACATTTTGTCTATAACCTAAAAATTCATTCACTCACTCATTCATTTATTGATTCAATGAACAGAAATTTATTAGTGCCAAATGCTCATCTAGGTTCTGGGATATATGACTGAGCAAAAAAAGATATAGGGCACCTACCTCCACCAGGAAAGAATATAAGGTCACATAAATGTGAGATTAAAAAGGAACTACATTGTTGTAGAAGCACAGTTTGGTGGTCCAATTGGAATAGCTAGGTACGTAAATAACCATTATGTGATTTGTGTTTTTTTTAGGCATTAATAATGAGCAAGATGATAAAGAACATGTTAGTTGCTAAAAAGGAAATCTCACACAAAGTTAAGCCTACATGAAGGGAGCTGGAAATCAGAGAAGATTTAGGAATTAAATAATGAGAGAGTAAAACAGAATAATTCAGTGGCTGAATTTATGTTCACTTATCCTTTCAACCTCCTTTCCCAACCTCTGCTCTGCCAACACCAGTACCAGAATTACCTGGTGGAGTACAGATAAGAACTAATATAATTGTGCAATAAGTTGAGTAACATTTTAAATCCTAACAACACAGGATAAATTGTCTTTTTTAAACCACATAATTACCCAACATAATAACTTTAAGTTTTTCCATGCCACTATGTCCATAGCATTAATATTTTTATTCAATTTATCACCCCTCACTGTGTTTAATCAAATTGTAGAAAATGTGGTTTAACTTTAACCAGAAACTTGTGTATTCTGTAGTTACATTGATGTTAAGCTGCCATTTTCTTTAGAACGCTTTGAATGGAACTGTTTTTTTTTTCCTTTCCAAGCCTTAATTATTTTAGATAACAGAACATGGAAGTAGTGACAATATAATTATAGCTTTATGCAGCTGAAATTCAATCTATTTCACATAAAAGAGGCAGGACACTAATTCACCCAGAGAACAGAACCCACAGCTGTTAGTTCTTCTGCCCAAGATAGCTGATTCTTAGGAAAGGAACTTGTAGCTTGTGAAATCCCAGCTGGGAAGAAGTGACTCCTTCCATTTTGAACAGAAGAACATAAAACAACCAAACAGGCAGCTTAGTCTGATTTTAAGGAAAAGGAAAAAAAAAAACAACCCAGAATTTGATGCTATTTTCAGTGTAGCTAAGATCTCTTTGGGTAAAACTAATATTTTCTTTTCAAAAGTGAGAAAAGCAGCTTGGGAAACTTCTTTCTGAAAACGTACCTGTTTGAAAATTGTGTAAATTTATTCCCACTATCTAGAATACCCAGTTCCAACCCTCCTGCCACACCCAAGCTGCCCACCCCCATCTTCAACCTCACTTGAGCTCTTGCCATTTTCCATTGTCATTTCATCCACTTCAGTTCATCTCTAATATAAATTAAGATGGAAGCTCTTGGGCAGGCCACGGTGGCTCAGCAGGCAGAGCTCTTGCCTGCCATGGCCTGGACCCAGGTTTGATTCCCGGTGCCTGCCCATGCAAAAAAAAAAAAAAAAAAATGTAAGCTCTTCCTGGGCAAGGACTGAAAAAGAGGGAGAGAGGAAGTTATGGAGGGGTGGAGAATGGACCATGGAGGGGAAGGAAGAATGGATTTCCAAGGCTGAAGCAAAATTGGCAGTGACAAAAAATAGGTTCTGAATATGTCTTAAGAATTAGTTTGATTTGCTTAGTTTTGGTACTTTGACTTTAATAGGAGCTAGTAAAAGAGTCCATTTTCTCTCACATTTTTTCCCCTGACCTACATGTAAAATTAAAGACTGCTTAATAAAGAATATGTAACACGTTTAAACCTCATTGCCACTGATGCTGCTAGGAGGCAGTGTTCTCAGATTTTTCTCACTTATTCCTGTCTTCTCTCTATATATTCTAGACTTGTCATATGGGGGAGTTCAAGGTAATCAAGAAGACTGAAGCAAAAAACCACCTTAAAGATTTTACTACAGTCTTTCTCAGAACTCCAATTAACATGTATACTTTATTAGTCACCATAAAATAGAGGTGCTTCAAAGAAGAAATTACTTTTTATGGGCTTATACCACCATCACATTATTGCTTTAGAGAACTCAACAATGTTACTTTAAAAGCAAAGGGATGTTACCATCTAGGGGGCAGCTTTGCAAATATGAATCCTCATAGTTAAAAAATTAAAAAAAAAACAAAATAAAAATGCACTTATACTTCTCAGGCTGCAACTTTTTCCTAGAAATTATGTGCTTTATTTGTTGGTCTCCACTTGTTTAAAGATCATACTCTCAGGATAAATATTAGGGATATCCTTCTACATAGAATTTATCTACTCCAAAAGAAAAGTCTACATAATTGCATATCTTCACATAAGAACAACTTACCATGATATACCTTGACATAAAAATCTGACAATAAGGGAAGTTTGTTTTGTTTTATTATTTGAAACAGGGATAAATTACCTCAATTTATACTTGAGAATTAAACCAAACTGGAACTTCTTCCACATTTTAGGGAATACAAATCACTTCAGATAAATTGTAAGGATGAGTAGAACCTTTTTAAGGACTTAGAGTCAATAAAGAGACGTTAAGCGGTTTCTGAGGGTCACTCTTAGAAACAGAAGAACATGACTCTTCTGGTCAAAAGTTTGCTGGTTTCAAAGGACCATTGCCTCTTTCTGCCAGGTCTCTATCTCAAATGAAAGAGCCAATCTGATATTAAAAGATGCTATTGATGGTTTTAGGTATAGTCTACATCAAGTGGTTTGGGTGAAAGTGATTTTCATTGTCCTAATTCCCTGAGGTAGTTCACACAAAGGGCACAATTACAATATCCACATAACCAGGATAAAAGTTATAAATAAAATAATAAGATTCTAGAAGGACCTACCCTATCTAGCTAATGAATTGAGATTAAAGAGATTTAAAATTTTTCATCCACAACTGTTTGAAGAATAACCAAAGGAAAGTTAGCATATTAAGTTTCTCAGGAACAGTATCATAACATATGTTTTTTGAAATAATAAGCTGTTGCTAAACAGGATGTGGATGTTGGTATTTGTTCTTTTACACTATTTCCTGTAAATTTACTTCAAATTTTCTTAGAGAGCTGTGACACATAATGCTTTCCAAATCTTGTTATTCCATGAGTTCAGATTCAAAATAGAAGTTGAGCTAAAAAATTTGAAATGACTTTCATGGGAATGCATGTTAACATTACAAAGAAAGACAAAATGCTATCTAATTACCATAAAGCATAACAACCATCAAGAATCATGTACTAAAAATATGCCCAGGGAAGCTCTAACTTATTCTCAGGAATAAGAGGCTAAGACTAGAAGACATTATTAATAACTAAGGAAAGACATAGAACAGAAGAAAACCAGTAAAGAAAAGATGTCTTGTAATGTTATTTAATTTGTGTCCACCAAAATGTTCTAAACTTAGTAGGGGAAGGGATTATGCTTCTCCCACTCAAGGCCACATAGTAATACCCAATATAGTAAGTGCCCAATAAAGGTTTGTAATTAATTGCCACATTAAACAGTTCAGAGGCAAAGGATTCAAGTTATCTTGGTATTCTATCAAGCAAGATCTTTTGACTAAAACCAGTAGACACCAACCCTTTAATTCATAATGCTTAGAGACAACTCTTCATAAAATGCGCCAGGCGAAATGCAATCACCACATATGATAGGTGGCAGGGTCCTATTTAAGTTCTCTAACAGTTAAAACTTTGTTTAATTTAGCTTTACATAGTTTCTTTAATACCAAAGTAAAGTAAGAACTGATTAGCAAAGCAAACATGAAAGAGAAAATAATTGGATGTTATCTTGCAAATTATACCACTTTAATCACTGTTTCCCATCTTTCTGGATAATTGGGTCTGAATGACTAAGGCTTTTTACATTGTAGCAGTTTACAGCTCATGACTGCTACCAGAGTAACCATGGCTAATTAAAACCAAGCAAATTTAAATATTTATTTGAATATTTGATCTATGGGGGAAAACATTATATATGGAGAATTTATTAAATTAATAATTTAAATTCTCAGTATGCAAAGAAAATCTATGGTAACTGGAAAATATGGAGAGTTCTTTATAATTCTGGAAGTTCTTAACTTGTAAGGATAAATGCACTGTGTGGTCTGGTTGTGGCATTTGCCAGAAAGGTGTGGGTGAAAAATAGGGTCAGTGGTCTCCACTAACATGTGTAGTTTATTGATCAGTTCTGAGAAGGGCACTGGATTTCCACTCGGCTCAAAGGAAATGAAACTGATCTCTACAGCTAACAGTTCCACAAAAAGCAAACTGAAGCACAAAGATCATCACTAAAGGGTTTAAAGTCACATGCAGAGAAAGGCAGCAGTCGTTCCTGGCCTGGAACCCATAAGTCCTAAATCACGTGTTGAATTATTGCTAAATCCTGTTCCAGGCAGTTTCCTGTTTTCTTGTTACAATTCTTTATTTTAGATTGGGTTTGAAATACCTCTCACATTGTTTTTGGTGATTTATTTTCTATTACAATTAGATATAGTGATTAAAATGTTTTGCATTTTTGTATTTTCTGTGAACACTGATAACATCTAGACCCACCCCCCACCCCCTTCCCACACTCTATACTTCACATAAATAGGACAGAGTGGTCACAATGAATTACTTATTTTTCCCTCAAGGTTGAGTCCACCAAAAATGACAATATCCCAAGATTAGTTTCTCCCTCACCCCCACCTTCTTCAATAAACACACAGGCATTTAGCAACATATCAAGTCATATTGGAAAAGGATATCTGGGTGTTATCAGTGTTATCACATATATTCCATGACAGAGAACAGAACTGTAATTAATTCTGCCAAGCAAAAGCCAAAAATTATAAATATGCTTTCAATTCTTGCCTGTTTTGAATGGACATTAATTTCACACAGTGGGATCGCACAGAAAAAAATTCAGTAAACATAATGGCAGCCTGGCTCTTTTGATTTACAAAAATCTTGCCCAATATAATCAAAAGAACTGTATCTTACAACTTTTTAAAAATAAGACCAAATTTAAGGAGGTCACAGGCATCCATAAAATGTAACTAAAAAATGACGGATAATGCAATTTAAAGTAAATTGTGTTTGTGACATCACTTTATATGAGCATACTTCTGTATCTGAGCAGACGAATTAAATTATATTAGCTGTGATTATGATTAATGGAATTAGGCTATCTGAAAATTACACAGCAATAAATATTTATTTTATTTTTAAAAACTGTTTTGAGCTATTTGGTTTTATATTGCATTTAAGAGACATTATGATACAGAATTGCTTGTTTTAAATTTTGAAATACATTCAAATTTGGTGTTTTTTGCAAGCATAGGAAAAGAAAACTGAGACCAACATTTAAACATGATTTAATTCATGATCCTTAAAAATTTTTCAACTATAGGAGTTCAACCTGAACACAACTTGATAAATTAAAAAAAAAAATTAAGTAGCAAGACTTGCAATTATCTTTGCTTAATGAGAGGCAGTAGAGATGAATGAATACAGTAGAGATGAATGAATACAGTAGATAAATCACAAAGGTGTATGGGTGGTGGATGGATGGTGGACAGCTGGTAATGAATGTGTGCTTGAGGTATTCCTTTCTTGCTTCCAGGTCTTTGAGTCAATGTGTTAATGACTCCCCAGTGCCTTTGTGAAACTTAATCTTCCTCCAGTTCACATCTAATTCTCTATGTGAGGTCCAGGTATATAGTGCTATTTTCTGTTAGTGTCTTTCCTGTTAGTGAAAATAATCAATAGAAACAATACAAACAGATTCTCAATAAATACCTCTTAAATAAAATGAATACATCAAGCCAAAGAAACAAAGATTCTGACATTCCCCAATATAGATCATCTTCTTCATAACCAAACTGTAGAAAAACATATATATTTATATGAAAAGTCGCATACTAACCAACTCAAAAAAAGAGAAATTTATAAAATAACTTGCTGAATTTGATATTATTGGAGCAGATCTGATCTTGACTTTTTTTGCACAACTAATTGCTCTTTTTTTGTTAGTGTTACATGAACTTTGAATTTTCCTTAATTTATTATAATCAAGTTTCATTTATAAAAGAAAATAAGAATTTGACATATCATTATAAGAACTGAAGACAAATATAACTAGAAAATCAATTTTTTTTCCTAAAATAGACTTTTCTAGATGAATATCTAAAATACTAGAAGTTTCATGTAAATAAACAACAGAACAGACCCCTTCACACTTTATTACTACTGGACCTTGAAGCTCTAGTAGGTCATTAAACACAATGGCTGAATTTGGATTAAAAGTAAGCCAAATCTTCAGCTCTCGGATACCATGGCTTTATTGTGCTGCTATCACTCAGACTGAACCCCTAAAGACTAACATGATGGTAACATGTTTTTGGTTACTAAGACAGAATTTCTGGATGAGTCACATTTCAAGGAGCCTCCTTTCCAGAAGAATGGAAATGTTCTTGCTAGCACTCCTTTGAAAATTCTGTTGATCTTGGGTAAAGCGAAAGCAGTTTTGCAAGTTTCACCAGGCAGCTTCTCCTGGGTCTCCAAGACATGCTACTTGCTTAACTATCCAGCTGCATCTCAGACCTATCCAATTCCTTTCCCACCTCAACCTCTTCCTCCCAGTATCAGTAAACCACTTCTAATTCCATTAACATAACACAAGCATTTTCTCATCTGTAGGCATTTGCATATGCTATTACTTCTGTTTGGAATGCTGCTTCTTTTCTGCACTGACACTTTCAACTAGTTAAAAATAGTTGCCTTTCAAATCTCAGATAAAGCACATCCTTCTTTTCCATCAGATCTTTCAGAACCAACAAGACTGGGTGAGGTGTCTATTCTGTGTTCTCAAAAAGCTATCAAGTGTTTATTATATTATGTAATTTCCATTTTATCTATCTCCTCTCCACCCCCACCCACCCCTGCCACACACACTTAACTGTGAGTACAGAGTGTGCTATTATTCTCAATTATCCCCAGTGCTTAGCACTTTACCTCATATTTATGATGGATGCTCAACAAATGCATGCTAATGAATGAAAAATAAGCAAAAGAAGAAAGGCAAAGAATATATTAGAAGAGCATATAAAATACATTATAACTCTGTTAAGCCAAATAGTGGGCTCTCAGAAATGCCCATTCCTAAACCCTAGAACCTGTTAATATGTTACATAGTGTGATGGCTTAAAGGTTGTATGTTCTTAAAGAAAAGTATGTTCTTAAAGCTAATCTATCCCTGTGGGTGTGGACCCATTGTAAGTAGGATGTTTTGGTGAATAGAATATTAGGTAAAGGTGTCACCCACCTCATTCACATGAGTCAATCTATTACTGGAGTCCTTTATAAGAGAATGAAATATAGACAAAGAAACAGAAAGCCATGGGATGAAGAAGCTGAAAGCAATGAAACCCAGAAAGAAGAGAAAAACCAAATAACAGGACCATGTTCCTTGCCATGTGACAGAGGAATCCAGGGTGGCCGGCAACCAGTCTCCTCCTCCAACAGAGGAATAAGCCATCGTCTTGATGATTTTGACATTTTAATGACCTCAGAACTGTAAGCAGGTCATGGTCAGGTTCATGTGTCAACTTGGCCAAGTGGTGATACCTGTTTGTCTGGTTGCGCAAGTGCTGGTCTGTCTGTTGCAATGGGGATATTTCATAGAATTAAATCATGATCACATCAGCTGCATCCACAGCTGGTTCCATTTGTAATCAGCCAAGGGGCGTGTCTTCTGCAATGAGTGATGCTTAATCTAATCACTGGAACCTTTTAAGGAGGATTCAGAAGAGACAGGTTCTTCCTGCTTTGGCTGGCGAGCCTCTCCTGTGGAATTCATCCAGACCCTCCATCGGAATCACTGGCTTCACAGCCTGCCCTGCGGATTTTGGACTCTGCATTCCTGTGGCCACGTGAGACACTTTTATAAATTTTATATTTGCGAGTGTTCCCTGTTGATTCTGTTTCTCTAGAGAACCCTAACTAATACAACTTGGTACTAGTACCGGTTCTTAAGAAACAGAATCTTAAAAATGGGTTTTTATGAATGGTTTTCTACTGTGACTGGACTCAAAGGCACTAAGGACTCTGATTTCCATAATCAGAATGACACTCCCAATCCATGGAGTGAGGTGGCAAAGAGATAGTCAAAATATCACCATTCGATTATCCTAATGCTTTGCTTGTACAAAGCCAGGTTCTAGGGGATAATGTTTTTTACATCTTTACAGAGTTTTGTGGAAATAAGAGGTATAGAGATGTTGACTGGTTGTTGTTAGATACACTGGCTACATCAAGGAGTGAAAGAGATGGGCTTAAGACTTTAAACAAGAAGCTTGAGTGCCGTCTGACAGATGTAGAAGTTTCTATGAGTATCCTGAAGGAAAATCTTATTTCCTGTAGCCGTAGATGTGAGATCTCTGAAAATCAGACTCAGAATCTTATTGTTAGAGTAGCAACTTAACAACGTAAACTGAAATCTCAATCTTGCATGGTGTCCGACGTTAAAGTAAGGGCATTGATTGGACAGGAGTGGGACGCTGAAAAATGGGATGGTGACATATGGATTGATAATGATGTTGGGGGCGAGGTTGAAACTCTAGGTCATGCTGAGTCTTCTCTAGATAAACCTGTAATAACTAGCCTGAGGATATAGCCACCGCACTTCCAGCCTGCCTTGAGGAGTTGGCCACCCAACCTTCTCCTGAAGGGATTAGCCCTAGAGGATTAACCTTGTTTCACCAAATGAAATGGTAAATGAATGCCCCGAAGCAAATGGCTTGGAAGATATTTCTAATTCTTTTCATGACCCACCCCCACTACCCCTCATTTCTTCCAGACCTATAACTAGGCTAAAGTCCCAACAGGCCCCTAAAGGTGAGGTACAAAGTATCACACATGATGAGGTACGTTATACTCTAAAAGAACTGTGTGAGCTTTCCAATTTATATGGACAGAAATCAGGGGAATATGTGTGGCAATGGATTTTAAGGGTGGGATAATGGTGGGAGGAATATAAAGCTGGATCAGGCTGAATTTATTGCTATGGGCCCACTAAGCAGAGATTCTGCATTCAATATTATAGCTCGAGGGATTAGAAAAGGTATTAACAGTTTCGATGGTTGGTTGAAACATGGATCAAAAGGTGGCCAGCATTACCTGAGGTTGATCAAAGGTGGCCAACATTACCTGAGGTTGAAATGCCAGAACTGCCCTGTTATAATGTAGATGAGGGGATCCAGAGGCTTAGAGAGATTGGAATGTTAGCATGGATTTATCATGCAAAGCCTGCTCTTATGCCCCAGGAATGTCCAGAGGATGCATCTTTTACCAGAATAGTTAAAAATAAATTTGTGAGACTTCCACCATCATCCCTGAAGAACTCGGTAGTTGCACTTCTCTGTAGGCCAGATATTACTGTAGGAACTGCTGTCACTGAGCTGGAATCCTTAAACACAATGGGGATGACAGGTTCCTCAGTTGGGAGAAGCCAAGTGGCAGAACTTAATCACCAAAGACAAGGTAAATGTGGCTATTATAATAGACAGTAAACTGAAAGCAGGAATCAAAATTGTATGACTCACAGAGATTTGTGGCATTGGCTAGTAAATCATGCGGTACCTAGAAATACAATAGAAGGGCAGTCTACTAAATTCTTGTTTGAGCTGTATAAACAAAAGAGTACTAGGTCAAGTGCACAGAAGTCTAACTTGAATTACAAAAACACAGAGTCACTGCCCCTTAATCAACTTCCAGACTTGAGACAGTTTACAGACCCAGAGCCCCTTGAATGAGGGGGAGGCCAGGTCCCTTTGGGGTAGAACCCTGTTACACTGCCACAAATTTATACTGTGAATCTTCCTCTAAGCCTTCCCCAAGGAGACCAATGGTCTTTTAGCAGGGTAATTGTGCATTGGGGAAAAGGAAATGATCAGATATTTCGGGGATTATTAAACACTGGTTCAGAAGTGACATTAATTCCAGGGAACCCAGAATGTCACTCTGGCCCACCAGTCAGAGTGGGGGCTTATGGAGGCCAGATAATCAATGCAGTTTTAGCTCAGGTCCATCTCACAGTGGGTCCAGTGGGTCCCTGGACCCATACATAGTTATTTCCCCAGTTTCAGAATGCAAAATTGGAATAGACATACTGAGCAACTGGTAGAATCCCCACATTGGCTCTCTAACTTGTGCAGTGAGGGTTATTATGGTGGGAAAGGCCAAGTGGAAGCCACTAGAACTGCCCCTACCTAGCAAAATAGTAAATCAGAAGCAATACCGGATTCCTGGAGGGATTGCAGAGATTACTGCCCCTCTTAAGGACTTGAAGGATGCAGGGGTGGTGATTCTCAACACATCACCATTCAACTCTCCTATTTGGCCTGTGCAGAAAACAGATGGGTCTTGAAGGATGACAGTGGATTACAGTAAGCTCAACCAGGTGGTAACTCCAATTGCAGCTGCTATTCCAGATGTGGTATCATTGCTTGAGCAAATCAACACATCCCCTGGTACCTGGTATGCAGCGATTGATCTGGCAAATGCTTTTTTCTCAGTAGCTATTAGTAAGGACCACCAGAAACAGTTTGCTTTCAGCTGGCAAGGTTAGCAATATACTTTCACTGTCCTATCTCAGGGATATATCAAGTCTCCAGCCCTATGTCATAATCTTGTCCGCAGGGATATTGATCATTTCTCCCTCCCACAAGATATCACACTAGTCCATTATATTGATGATATCATGTTGATTGGCCTAGTGAACAAGAAATAGCAACCACTCTAGACTTACTACTGGTAAGGCATTTGCGTGTCAGAGGATGGAAGATAAATCCAACAAAAATACAGTGGTCTTCCACCTCAGTGAAATTTTTAGGTGTCCAGGGGTGTGGGCATGTCAAGATATCCATTCTAAGGTGAAGGAGAAGTTGCTGCACCTGGCCCTTCCTAAGACTAAAAAAGAGGAACAATACCTAGTTGGTCTCTTTGGATTTTGGCAACAACATATTCCTCATTTGGGTGTGCTACTCTGGACCATTTATCGAGTTACCAGAAAAGTTGCTAATTTTGAGTGGGGACCTGAACAAGAGGAAGCTCTGCGACAGGTCCAGACTGCTGTACAAGCTGCTCTGCCACTTGAGCCATATGATCCAGCAGATCCAATGGTGCTAGAAGTGTCAGTGGCAAATAGAGATGCTGCTTGGAGCCTTTGGCAGGCCCCTCTAGGAGAATCACAATGCAGTACCTTAGGATTTTGGAGCAAAGCCTTACCATCTGCTGCAGATAACTACTCTCCTATTGAGAAACAGCATTTGGCCTGCTACTGGGCCTTAGTAGAGACTGAACACTTAACCATGGGCCACCAAGTTACCATGAGACCTGAGTTGCCTATCATGAGCTGGGTGTTGTCTGACCCACCAAGCCATAAATTTGGGCGTGAGCAGCAGCACTCTATTATAAAATGGAAATGGTACATACGATATAGGGCCAGAGTAGGTCCTGAGGCACAAGAAAGTTACCTGAAGACGTGGCCCAAATGCCCATGGTCTCCACTCCTGCCACATTACCTTCTCTTTCCCAGACCAGAGCTATGGCCTCTTGGGGGAGTTCCTTACAGTGGATTGACTGAGGAAGAGAAAACTCGGGCCTGGTTTACAGATGGTTCGACACTATATGCAGGTACCACCTGAAAGTGGACAGCTGCAGTACTATAATCCCTTTCTGGGGTGTCCTTGAAGGACAGTGGTGAGGGGAAGTCCTCCAACGGGGCAGAACTTTGAGCAGTGCACCTGGTTGTTCATTTTGCTTGGAAGGAAAACTGGCCAGAGATGCGTTTGTATACTGACTCATGGGCTGTTGCTAATGGTTTGGCTGGATGGTCAGGGACT
>PVIY010024383.1:23181-38229 GCA_004026745.1 Myrmecophaga tridactyla | reverse complement strand
TCATGCAGGGCTTGTAGCAGGTAAGAACTTTTATTTTCTTTGGTAAGAAGTTTATAGACTGGATGGGATTTGCCAAAATTTACATTAACATGGTCTATTGACTATGTAAATGCATGACCAGAGTCTGGTTTGTATTTGGACAATACAACAGCATCTTGTAAGTATTTTGCAGGTTTATTGAAATCTCTGTAGAAATCAAGAAGACAATTAGAAACTCCATTGAAAAAATCAAAGTACCTAAGAGTTAGGGGGACCATTTTTTTGTTGTTGTTGCTTTTGTGATTTTAGGCATCACTTGATATATTGTATAAAACGATTGTCATTAGGATCTGTCAGAAGCAGCTCTGCATTATAGGGTCCAACACATCTGTTATCAAAATTGTCCTTTGGTGGCTGACAGGACATTCTAGTAATCTCTGAATTAGGAAGTATAACTTCACTTAGTTTCACGGAGCAATCAAGGGAAAGATACAACAATATATGCTAATGTCTGTTAGCTTAAGTGGTATGCCTAATGTAATTCAGTGACAACTATTTTCTACTGAGCATTGGTGTTAAAACTTTCGAATGATTTAGCAGTACTTGCCTGTTTCATCCTGGAATTGTGAAATGCAATCTCTAAATCAGGGTTTTCACTTCTCCTTCATCATGCCCATTTCTGAATTCCTTTCTGCAGATTATGCAGAATGCAGTCTTTGTTATTTACCTCCTTAATCCTTTTGTGTAGAAACTTCTATCTATCATTAAAATAGTTCAATTGTTTAGCCTTCTTTTTCAGTGATGTTATTGTACTTGATGGTATTTTGTACATATTGGTATTGTACTTGTTCTCATTTTCATTATTTGAATTCTTACAAAATATGGTCACAATATTCATAATGTTAAAAGTTAAACTAGTGCCATTTTGATACAAAGCAAAATAATTAATCCACAAGAAAAGTCAAAAAAGACTGTTAGCACTCACAAATACCACACATTTAAGTTGCCCACTTAAGTTGCATCACTCAGAGTATTGCAACAATGGATAATCCATTATTGTCAATGACACATCATGGTTGCCAGTCATGGAGGTCATGGGAAAAAGAGTGACAAGTGGCTACAGAAGTTAGGTAATCCATATTGATCTGACACCAAAAAGAATGTTGCTTTCAGCCATTTATTTTTGGGTGGCAATAAGGGTTTTGTACTCCCCCCCACCCCAACCTTCCACACACATGCAGAAAACCTGGACCTTTCATGTCCAGGGGAATGTTTTCAGTGTTAAAACTATATGGTCCTGAGCATCTGGTCAGGTTTACACACTAGCACTCAAGTACTGGTGACAATCAGAGATAAGCAAAAAGATCCATAGTGATCAAATACCCAACTTTCATCAATAAATTTTTTCACCTTTTATTTTTTGCATGGGCAGGCACCAGGTATCAAACCCAGGTCTCTGGCATAGCAGGTGAGAACTCTGCCTGCTGAGCCACTGTGGCCTGCCCAAATACCCAACTTTTAGAGACTATAATCTAAATCCCTGATGAGGACTAATTAATAAATAACATGTGAGCAAGTTGGAAAAAGAAAAAAACAGTAACCACTGGAAAAGACAGCTGGTGTTCACTAAAACAACTCATACCTAAAGTTACCTTAATTCTTTTCTTTGTTTTACCTTTTTTGAAATGTGTGCTACCATCACCACCATCCACTACCAAAACATTTCCATCATCCCCAATAAAACATTGTATATTTTAAACCTTAACTCCCTATTCCCTACCCCCATCCCATCCTCTCATAACCGATATTTTAGATTCTGAGTCCATGATTTGGTTTATTCCAATTATTTCATATCAGTGAGATCATACAAAATTTGTCTTTTTGTGTCTGGCTTATTATGCTCAACATGGTGTCTTCAAGATTCATCCATATTGCCACAAGTGTTGGAACTTTGTTCCTTTTTATAGCTGAATGTTCTAGTTTGCTAGCTGCCAGAATGCAACACACCAGAGACGGATTGGCTTTTAATAAATTCAGGATTTTTTTTTTTTTACATGGGTAGGCACTGGGAATCGAACCCGGGTCCTCTGGAATGGCAGGCAAGCATTCTTGCCTGCTGAGCCACCGTGGCCCGCCCTCAGGATTTATTTTATTAGTTCTTCAGAGGAAAGGCAGCTAACTTTCAACTGAGGTTCTTTCTTTTGTAGGAAGGCACAGAGTGGTCTCTGCTGGCCTTCCCTCCAGGCCTCTGGATTCCAACAACTTTCCCCAGCGCGATTTCTCTCTGCACCTCCAAAGGCCTGGGCTGAGCTGCGAGTGCTGAGATGAGGTATGCTGAGCTGCTTGGGCTGTGCTACATTGCGCTCTCTCATTTAAGCACCAGCCAATTAAGTCAAACATCATTCATTGCAGCAGGCACACCTCCTAGCCAACTGCAGATGTCATCAGCAACAGATGAGGTTCACGTACCATTGGCTCATGTCCACAGCAACAGAACTAGGTGCCTTCACCTGGCGAAGTTGATAACTGAATGTAACTGCGACACTGAATAATATTTAATTGTGTATATTTACCACATTTTGTTTATCCAGTCATCACTTGATGGGTAGTTGGGTTGCTTCCATTATTTGGCAATTGTGATTAATGCTTCTATGATGGTCGGTATGCAAACATCTATTCGAGTCTCTGTTTCCAATTCTTTTGAGTATATTCCTAGAATTGGGATAGATGAGTCATGACAGTTCTATAACAAATGTTCTGAGGAACCACCAAAGTGTCTTCTACAGAGACTGCACCATTTAACATTTCCCACCAACAATGAATGCGTGTTCCTGTTTCTCCCCATCCTCTAAAAGACTTGTAAATTTATTTGTTTTTTCAATAGTAGACATTCTTATGGTGTTGAATGGTATCCCATTATAGTTTTGATTTTCATTTCCCTAATGGCTAATGAGATTGAACATCTTTTCATGTGCTTTCTTGGTTATTTGTATATCTTCTTGGGAGAAATGTCTATTCAAGTCTTTTGCCCATTATTAAAATGGGCTATTTGTCTTTTTGTTGTTGAGTTGTGGAATTTCTTTTTATATTCTGGATATTAAACCATTAGCAGATATGTGATTTCCAACTATTTTCTCCCATTGTATAGGTTGTCATTTTACTTTCATGATAAAGTCCTTTGATGTGCAAAAGTTTTTAATTATGATGAGGTTTAATTTTTCTGTCTATTTATTTTTTTGCTGTGGCTTGTGCTTTGGGTGTAAAGTCCAAGAAACCATTGACTAACACAAGATCCTGTGGATGCTTCCCTATGTTTTTTTTTTACAAGAGAAACATTTTGCATTTGTTTTGCTATATGGTGTGATATAGGGTTCCCCCTTCATCCTTTGGCAAATGGAGAGCAAGTTTTACCAGCATTTTTACCAGTGGTTGAAGAGACAATTCTATCCAAATTGAGCAGTCTTTGCCCCACTTGTCAATAATCAGTTGGTCATAAATGTGGGGGTTGATTTCTTTTTTTTATTGAGAAATCATCACAAACATACATTCTATACATGCTGTACAATCAGTTGATCACAATATCATCACAGAGTTGTACATTCATCACCACGATCATTTTTTCAAACATTTGCATCACTCTAGAAAAGGAAATCAAAAGAAAAAAGAAGAAACTCATGCATACTATACCTCTTACCTCTCTCTCTCATATTTCCATCTATCCAATTTATTGTACCCTTTGTCCCCCTTATTATTTGTTTTTATTTTATCTTTTAACCTTATTCCCATCCATCCTTTTTAAACCTCCAGGATTTGTGTAAGCCATTCTCTCTAGTTTGAAGTTTAATTCCTTTTTTCATTTAAAAATATTTTATTGAGAAATCTTCACATATATACAGTCCATCCAGAGTATACAATCAGGGGCTCACAATATCATCACATAGTTGTGTATTCATCACCATAATCATTTTTTAGAACATTTGCATCACTCCAGAAAAAGAAATAAAAAGAAAAAATTCACACATCCTATATCCCTTACTCCTCCCTCTCATTGACCACTACTATTTCAATCTACCCAATTTATTTTACCTCTTGTCCCTTCTATTATTTATTTATTCTTTATCTATATTTAACTCATCTGTAGATACCCTGGATAAAAGGAGCATCAGATACAAGGTTTTCACAATCACAATCACATTGTAAAAGCTATATCATTATACAGTCATTGTCATGAATCAAGGCTACTGGAACACAGCTCAACAGTTTCAGGTACTTTTCTCCAGCCACCTAAATACGCCATAAACTAAAAAGAGATATCTATATAATGCATAAGAATAACCTCCAGGATAACCTCCTCAACTCTGTTTGATCTCTTAGCCACTGAAACTTTTTTGTCTCATTTCTCTCTTTCCCCTTTTGGTCAAGAAGGCTTTTAAATCCCTTGATGTTGGGTCCCAGCTCATCCTTGGATTTCTGTTCGATGTTGCCAGGGAGATTTACACCCCTAGGAGTCATGTTCCATGTAGGGGGAAGGACAGCAAGTTCATCTGCCAAGTTGGCTTAGAAAGAGGCCACATCTGAGCAGCAAAAGAGGTTCTCTAGGGGTGGCTCTTGGGCATAATTTTAAATAGACTTAGCTTCTCCTTTGCCAGAGCAAGTTTCATAGAGGCAAACCCCAAGATTGAGGACTCAGCCTATTGAATTGGTTGTCTCCACTGCTTGCAAGAATATCAGGAATTCCCCAGATGGGGTAGTTGAATATTTCCCAAAATCTCCCAAGGGGATTTTGTAAAAACTTTTTCATTCACTGCCCAAAGTACTCTGGGATATATTGGGGCATCACACTAACCTGTACAAACCAACAAAATCTCACTCCCTGTTCAAGATTCCATGTAGTTATGGTGTTTAAATAAACTCACCATACAAGTCAAATTGGATATTTCCTTAACTTTAACTCTCAAAGTTTACTCATTAATGTTAGTTCATATTAGTGAAACCATACAGTATTTGTCCTTTTGTTTCTGGCTAATTTCACTCAGCATAATGTCCTCACGATTCATCTACTATTCATGCTTCATGACTTTATTCTGTCTTACAGCTGTGTAATATTCCATCATATGTATATATCACAGTTTGTTTAGCCACCTATCCATTCATGGACATTTGGCTGTTTCCATCTCTGTGCAATCATAAATAATCCTACTATAAATATTGGTGTGCAAATGTCCATTTATGTCCTTGCCTTCAGTTCCTCTAAATATATACCTAGTAATGGAACAACTGGATCATTTGGCAATTCTATACTTACCTTCCTGAGAAACTGCCAAACTACCTTCCATAGCAGTTTTACCATTTTAAATTCTACCAACTGTGGATAAAGTGTACCTCTTTTTCCACATCCTCTCCACCACTTTGTCATTTTCTTTTTTTTTTTTTGAGAATGACCATTCTAGTGGGTGTCACATGATATCTCGTGGTTTTGATTTCCATTTCTCTAATAGCCAGTGAAGTTGAGCATCTTTTCATGTGCCTTTTAGCCATTTGTATTTCCTCTTCTGAGAAGTGTCTGTTCATGTCTTTTGCCATTTTTTGATTGGGTTGTTTGTCTTTTTGTTGTTGAGTTATAGAATCTCATTATATATTCTGGATAGTAAACCTTTTCTGATGTGTGGATTCCAAATACTGTCTCCCATTGCATAGGCTACCTTATTACTTTCCTGACAAAGTTCTACAATGCATAAAAATTTTTTATTTTAATTTTGAGGAAATCCTGTTTATCTATTTCTTTTTTCATTACTTGTGCTTTGGATGTGCAGTTTAGGAAACCACCTCCTATCACAAGATTCATAAGATATTTCCATATACTTTCTTCTAAAAGTTTTATGGTCTTAATCCTAATGGTTAGGTTTTTGATCCATTTTTTTTAATAATTAAAAAAATTTTTTTTTAAACCTAACAACATACAAACATGAACGTTCTTACCATATGATCATTCCATTCTTGGTATATAATCAATAACTCACAATATCATCACATAGTTGTATATTCAACATCATGATCATTTCTTAGAACATTTGCACTTTGATCCTTTTTGAGTTAATTTTTTTTTTGTATGCTGTATGGTTGGGGTCACATTTCATTCTTTTTCCATGTGACTATTCTGTTACTGCAGAACAATTGTTGAATTTTGGGGGGAGGGAAGTGCATAGGCTGGGAATTGAACCCAGGTCTCCTGCATGGCAGGTGATAATTCTACCACTGACTACCCTTGCACCCTCCATTTTGAGTTAACTTTTGTATAGGGTGTGATATATGGATCCTCTTTCTTTCTTTTGAATATGGATATCCAGTTCTCCAAACACCATTTACTGAAAAGGCTGCTCTGTCCCAGGTGGATTGGCTTGACTGCCTTATCAAAGATCAGTTGTTCATAGATGAGAGGGTCTATTCTGAACACTTAATTTTTAAAAAAATTTTTATTAATTAAAAAAACAATTACAGGAAAGAAACACAAACTTTTTTAGTATATGCTCATTCTACATATATAATCAGTAATTCACAATATCATCACACAGTTGCATATTCATAATCATGATAATTTCTTAGAACATTTGCATCAATTCAGAAAAAGAAAAAAAGACAACAGAAAAATAAAACGAAAACAGAAAAAAAAATTTTACATACCATACCCCTTACCCCTCCCTTTCATTGATCACTAGCATTTCAAACTAAATTTATTTTAACATTTTGAACACTTAATTTTATTCCATTGGTCAATATATCCATCTTGTCATGTTGTTACAAAGTGCCATGTTATTACCAAGTACCACTGTAGATTTGTAATATGCTTTAAAGTAAGATAGTGTGAGACCTCTTACTTCATTTTGCTTTCTCAAGATATTTATAGCTATTCAGGGTACACTTCCCTTCCAAATAAATTTAGTTATTGGTTTTTCAATTTCTAAATGTAAGTTGTTGGTATTTTAGTTGATATTGCATTGAATCTGTAAATCTGTTTGGATAGAATTGACATCTTAACTATATTTGTTCTTCCAATCCATGAACATGGTATGCCCTTCCATTTATTTAGGTTTTCTATTATTTATTTCAGCAACTTCTTATAGTTTACTGTGTATCAGTCTTTTGCATCCTTGGTTAAATTTATTCCTAAATATTTTATTCTTTCGCTTGCTATTGTAAATGGAATTTTTTTCTTGATTTCTTCCTCAGCTTGTTCATTACTAGTGTATAGAAACACTATTGATTTGGGGGTGTTGATCTTGTACCCTGCCACTTTGCTGAACTAATTTATTAGCTCTATTAGTTTTGCTGTGGATTTTTTCAGGATTTTCAACATATAGTATTATGTCATCTGCAAACTGTGAATGTTTTACTTCTTCCTTTCCAACTTGGATATCTTTTATTTCTTTTTCTTGTCTAATTGATTTGAATAGAACTTCCAGCACAATGGTGACAGTGGGCATCTTTGTCTTGTTCCTGATCTTAAAGGGAAAGCTTTCAGTGTTTTCCCATTGAGAATGAGGTTAGCTGTGGTTTTTCATATATTTCCTTTGTCATGTTGAGGAAGTTCCCTTCTATTCCTATCCTTTAAAGTGTTCTCAGCAAGAAAGGATGTTGAATTTTATCAAATACCTTTTCTGCATCAATCTAGATGATCATGTGCTTTCTCCACTTTGACTCATCGATATGGTGTATTACATTAATTGATTTTGTTATATTGAACCAGGCTTGCATACCTGGAATAAATCTCACTTGGTCATGATGTATAATTCTTTTGATGTACTGCTGGGTTCAATTTGCAAGTTTTTGTTGTTGTTGTTTTGAGGATTTTTGCATCTATATTCATTAAAGTGATTGGTCTGTAATTTCCTTTTCTTGTAGTATCTCTGTCTGGCTTTGATATTGGGGTGATGTTGGCTTCATAGAATGAGTTAGGTAGCTTTCCTTCTTCGATTTTTTTTGAAAGTTTGAACAGGATTCATACTAATTCTTTCTTAATGCTTAGAATTCACAGGTGGAGCCATCTGGTCCTGGACTTTTCTTTCTTGAGAGCTTCTTGATGACTGATTCAATCTCTTTACTTATGATTGGTTTATTGAGGTCATCTAGTTCTTCTCAAGTCAATATTGTTTTGTTCATGCCTTTCTAAGAAGTTGTCCATTTCATCTACATTGTCTAGTTTATTAGTATATAGTTGCTCATTGTATCCTTTTGTTACATCCTTTATTTCTTTGGGGTTAGTGGTTATGTCTTCTCTTCCATTTCTGATTTTATTTGTTTGCATGCTCCCTCTTTTTTCACAGTCTAGCTAAGGGCCCATCAATTTTATTGATGTTCTCAAAGCACGACCTTCTGATTTTGTTGATTTTCTCTGTTTTTCATATTTTCAATTTCATTTATTTCTGCTCTAATCTTCGTTCTTTCCTTTTGTTTGCTTTTGGGTTAGTTTGCTGTTCTTTTGCTGGTTATCCCAAGTGAGCAGTTAATTCCTTAATTTTTGCTCTTTCTTCTTTTTTAACATAGGCATTTAAGCAATAAATTTCCCTCTCAGCACCACCTTTGCTACATCCCATAGTATTTTTTCTTTTTGATTTCTTCCCATAAATTTTGATATGTTGTGTTTCTTTTTTTTAATATTTTTATTGTACACACAACAAGCATACAAACATTCTTGACATACAACATTCTATACATGGTGTACAATCAGTGGCTCACAATATCATCACAGTTGTATATTCATCACCATGATCATTATTTTGAACGTTTGCATCTCTCCAGCAATATGTTGTATTTTCATTTTCATTTCCCTTGAGAGATATTTTCTGATTTCCCTTGTAATTTCTTCCTTGACCCACTGGTTATTTAAGAGTGTGTTGTTTAACTTACATATATTTGTGTATTTTCTGGCCCTCTGCCTGTTATTAATTTCCAACTTCATTCCATGATGATCCAAGTAAGCGTTTTGTATAATTTCAGTCATTTTAATGTACTAAGACTTGTGCATACGGTCTATCCTTGAGAATGATCCATGAACACTTGAGAAAAATTTGAATCTTGCTGTTTTGAGGTGTAATATTCTGTAATTGGCGATTAAGTCTAGTTCATTTATCATATTATTCAAAATCTCTTTTTCCATATTGATCCTTTGTCTAGATGTTCTATCCATTGATGAGTTTTTTTTCCTTTTGTATGCTGTATGGCAAGGGTCACATTTCATTCTTTTCCCATGTGAGTAACCCCTTATTGCAGCACCATTTGTTGAATTTTTGTTTGGTTTGGTTTTTCATTTGTTTGTTTGTTTTGCTTGTTTGCTTGTTCCGAAAGTGCATGGGCTGGGAATCGAACCTGGGTCTCCGACATGGCAGGTGAGAATTCTACACTAAACTACCACCTCCTCTATCCATTGATGAAACTGGGGAATTGACATCTCCTTCTATTTTGGTAGAAGTGTCTACTTTTCCCGTCTGTGTTGTTAGTGTTTACCTCATGTACTTTGGAGCACTCTGGCTCAATACATAAATATTTATGATTGTTAATGAATTTTTGTTGAATTGTTCCTTTTATTAACACATAGTGTTCTTCTTTTATTAATATATAGTGTCCTTCTTTGCTGCACATCTTGGATCTGTAATTTTATGTCTCTCGTAAGAGATGGGAAATTTTCAGTGATAATTTCCTCTATCAGTGTTTCTGCTCCTTTTCCTCTCTCTTCTCTTTCTGGGACACCAATAACACTTATATTCATGTGCTTCATGTTGTCATTCAATTTCCTAAGACCCTGTCCATATTTCTCCATTCTTTTTCCTATATTTTCTTTTGCATGTCAGATTTCAGATGTCCTGAAATGCTCACTAAGATGTTCACTAAGCCTCTCTTCTGCCTCTTCAAATCTGCTATTGTGTGTCTCCATTATTTTCTTCATCTGTTCTGTTGTGCCTTCCATTTCCATAATTTCTGCAATTTGTGTTTTCAAACTTTTGAGTTCTTCTTTATGTTTGCCCAATGGCTTCTTTATATCTTCCCTCAACTTGTTGATTTGATTTTTGATGAAATATTGCATGTCTGCTCAAACATCCTGAATGAGTTGTTTCAACTCTTGTATCTCACTTGAAATGTCAGTTTGCTCTTTTGACTCGCTATAAACTTTGATTTTCTTAGTATGACTCTATTTTTTGCTGGTGCCTTGGCATTTGATTCCCTTAATTAGTTTATTTAGGAGTTTGTTTTCACTCTTTTACTTAGGGTTTTCTTGTCGGATGGTTGTATTTTCTATCTGTTTTTTTTTTTTTTTTGGCATTCAGTTCTACTTATTTTAGACCTCTAGCACAGGTTTTGTTTAACTGATCAGGATTTTTCAGTTCTTGTTTTCTGTTTCTTGCTCTGCCTATGTGGAGTTTTTTTGTTTTTTGTTTTAGATGGGTCTCCTCAGATATCATCAACCCCAGTCAGATTTTCCCAGAACAGACAGGCCCACATCTCAGGAGGAGAGTAGCCAGTATCGAGTTCCTTGAGGGAGAGACCCAGTAGGTTGTCACACTTTCCCATGAAGCCTCTAGACTATTTGCGTTTCCTCTCCTGCCCTGACATGGCACTTGTCTGCCTGCAGCTTCCCACCAGTGTAAAGTGATGTGGTGCCTTCAATTTCAGCAGTCTTTCCCTGCCAGGGGCCTGGTTGAACCAACATAGTAGGTGAGCTTTGGTTACTTCTATTTTCCAGCCCCCTGGGGCCTGAATTCCTGAAAGAGGACCTCCACTTGATCTGAGCCCTGCCCCCCTTTTCTTGGGGAAGATACACCCTTTAGGGAATTGTTGCCATCCACCTAACTGTTTACTTTGTCTCAGACATGCCTTATTTCCAGTCTGGGGCAGTGCTGAAGCCTGAGAATGCTCATTATTCTATCTAGTGAGCTGTTAAGAAGTAAAAAAAAAAAAAAGCTTTTTCAGAGCCAAACCCCTGTCCCTGGGATTGCCTATCAAAAGCTGGGGTTGTTATGTGGCTTTATGTTTCCCCAGGCTCTATGTGTCCTCCTTTCTTGGGGTCCAGCCTTTTTGTAGTAGTTTGTGCTATCCAACTCAAAAAGCCTCTGTTATTCTTGGTTTTTTTTTTTTGTTTGTTTGTTTTTACTTTTTTCAGGCAGCCTAGCCACCTCTAGGCTGGACAAAACTCCTGGTTCCTTTAGCTTATTCCAGATTTATCTGTGCTCAGGCCCTTTTATCAGTAGTCAGAATTTGTTAATTAATTCTGCAATTGGAGCTTGTTTGAGCCTACTCCTTGCTGCTAGCAAAATTTGTTTCCTTTCCACTTGGGGAACCAGCCTGCTGTGCCCATGGGGGAGGGGCACAGGCCTCCATGGCTTGGGAGACTTACAGTTCTGTGTGGGATCTCAGCCATTCCACCTGGTCCAGACTGGTGTATGATGTGTGTCCAGTAACTGATGTCCCCCCAACAGTTGTTCCATACAATTCCTGGCTGCTCTGGAGGATGAACTAAATTTCACACCTCACTATGCTGCAATCTATCCCTGCCTCTCCTATTTCTTCTTCTTTTTTTTTTAAACATGTTAAAAACAGCATATATTTATTTTCAAGCATATAATAAATACCAAACTTTTCCAATGAAACTTTATCCTCTTTGAATTCTTCTCTTATAGAATTGGGTATGTTAGAAGCAAGTTGTTTATGGTGAGGTTTCTGGTGATCAGGAATCAAGGCACAGTAGCCCTAAAGTTAACAGCTCTGTAGCCAACATACTCAGAATTAAGACATATTTTACTTTCAAAGTAAAGGATAAATATTTTACCATATCCTTTAATCAGTAAAGTACTTTACTCTGGAATGATCCATGTTGACTGCTTAATCATTTTTACACATATTTCACTTCAAGTGAAATGAGGTACTAACTATAAAACATGCAGTTTTGAATGGACTTTGCAATATTGATACTATTCAAGATGAAACAGTAGAATTCTACAACTTATCTTAAAAGAAAGAACAAGTTCCAGAAGTTTTTGTTGCTTGAATAATAGAACACATAAAACCAGGCAGAGAAGTCCCCAAGGAAATGTTTCACTGGTCATCTTCTAAACACTTATTAGATTTCCTTTTTATGATATCAGACATTTATTCTGATCACAAATGTAATTCAGTTGTGAATAATTAAATGTATTAACTTTTAAGCTGCTCTCCCCCACTATGTTCCTTTAAATAGCTTAAACATAGTTTCCTATTTAAATAGGAAAAAGTGTCAAATTTAAATAGGAAAAAAAGTGTTAAATGTCTCTTCATAGGGTTTTGACTAAATTGTCAATTTTGAGCTGATATTTGGAGTTCACACATGTTGATAATTTTTCAAGGATTTTAAAAAGTGTTAGGAACCAGTGATCTCCCATTCAATCTTTCCTAAAATTTAAACTAGAACAAGTTAGTCAAAACCCAATATAACAAGGCATTATTTTAAGGATTGTTGGGGAAATAAAAGATAAAGGAGACATCGTTTTCTTTTAGTAGGAGAAAAAAAATATTTAAATAAAACCCTCAAAAAAAAAAAAAACCCCACAGGCAACCGACTTTTTTTCAATATAGTTATTATATATAACATTATCAAAGACCAGGGCTACTAGATTATAGTTCGACAACTTCAGGTATTTCCTTCTGGCTATTCTAAAACACTAGATACTAAAAAGGAAATTTCTATATAATGAGTCATAGTCACAGTCATTTGTTAAATCATAAGTTCTCAGTTACACCTCCTCCTCCTCATTTTATCTTTCTTTCAGTCTTCAGGGATATCTGGGCAATGACCATTTTAACTTTATTGTGCTGGAAAGGGGCATTGACCTTTTCCAGAGGAATGAAACTTTTGTGAGAGAGGAATGAAACTGGTTGATGTTCTTGGAAAGACTGGTATCTTTAGGTTTCAGGGCTTATCTGGCATAGGATCAATCTGGGGACCTTAAGTTTTTGAAAAAATAAACTTTCTAAGAAACACTTTTAAAGAGACTTAGATAGAGCCCAGGGACTCCCTGGGGTTTTCAGGAATACTGTTGGTTGTATTGGCATGTGGTGGTAGTTTGCAATATCTGGCTAAAGCTTGCGTAAGAGTAGTCTCGAGAATGAACTCTCAACTCTACTTGAAATCTCTTATTTTGTTTCATTTCTCTTCCCCTTTTTGGTCAGGAAGGCATTTTCAATTCAGTGATCCCAGGGCCAGGTTCATCATTGAGAGTCATGTACCACATTGCCAAGGAGACACACTCCTGGGAGTCATGTCCCATGTATAGGGGAGGGTACTGAGTTTATTTGCAGAGTTGGCTTTAAAGAGAGATGCCACATCTGAGCAACAGAAGAAGCTCTCTGGGATGACTCTAAAGCATAATTACATACAGGCTTAGCTTCACCATTGCAGAAATAAGTTTCATAAGGGCAAGCCTCAACGTTGAGGATTTGGGATCCTTCCTCCCTGACACCTTCCCTGTTGACTGTGCTGAGGAGTCCACTTCACCCAGCCTGGCATTGAGGAAGCCCAGCCCCATCTCAGGTATTCAGGTAGAGTTCAGGAAGGGGTGCACCCTCCTGTGGGCACCCAAACCTGCCTTTTCCACCCCATGATGACTCAGATTGCCCTGGAAATGCTTGGGGTTCAGTTCCCAGGAGACGGGTGCTGCATCCACACTGAGGATTGAGCTTTGTCCCCACAGGACCCACTAGGGAGGTATACTTGGCTCTGAGACACCTCAGCCTTCCACATTTTGACTCCTGTCATATGTTAGCTTCCCAGAATCTAATAAGTAGGATATTTATTTGGAAGTGCTCCTGGGATCAACCATAGTGGAAAGGAGAGGAGACAACACAATCCTGGGCAAAGAGAAAATTGAAGGTACAATGCAGCCTTATAGCCACAGGAAGCCCTGGATCTAATGTGGCCCATTATAACTGTACTACACTGAATTAGAATAACCAGAACTACATACCAAAGCCTCTGTGAATCATCTTGCAGAGATGGTTTTGATTTGCATTTCCCTAATCACTAGTGAAGTTGAGCATCTTTTCATATGTTTTTGAACCACTTGTATTTCCTCTTTGGAAAAGTGTCTAACGATGTCTTTTGCCCACATTTTAAATGGGTTTTTTGTCTTTTTGTTATTTAGTTGTATTATCACTTTATGTTTTCTGGATATTAAACCCTTATCTGCTATGTGGCGTCCACATATTGTCTCCCATTTATAGGCTGCCTTTTTACTTTCCTGGGAAAGTCCTTTGATGCAGAAAATTGTTCAATTTTGAGGAGATCCCATCTATTTCTTCTTTGATTGCTTGTGCTTTGGGTATTAACTCTAGGAAGCCACCTCCTATCAAAAGATCCTCAAAATATTCCCCTAAATTTTCTTCTAAATGTTTTATGTTCTTAGCTCTAATATTTAGGTCTTTTTTTTAAAAATACAAAAAAAAAACAACTAAACACAAACATTCCTATTTTGATCATTCCGTTCTACATATATAATCAGTAATTCACATCATCATCACATAGTTGCATACTCATCATCATGATAATTTCTAAGAACATTTTCATCAATTCAGAAGAAGAAATAAAAAGACAACAGAAAAAGAAAACAAAAACAGAAAAATATATATATATACATACTATACTCCTTAGCCCTCCCTTTCATTGATCACTAGCATTTCAAACTAAATTTAACATTTGTTCCCCCTATTATTTATTTTTATTCCATATGTTCTAATTGCCTGTTGACAAGGTAGATAAAAAGAGCATCAGACACAAAGTTTTCACAATCACACATTCACATTGTGAAAGCTATATCATTGTACAATCATCATCAAGAAACATGGCTACGACAATACTACCTAACTGTAATACAATTATGTTAAAACACTGAATGAAGCTGCATGTGAGAATGATAGAGGGAGGAGGGCTGGGGACATAAATGAAATCAGAAAGAAAGATAGATGTTAAAGATTGAGATGGTATAATCTAGGAATGCCTAGAGTGTATAATAATAGTGACTAAATGTACAAATTTTAAAAATGTTTTTG
>PVIY010024383.1:0-23081 GCA_004026745.1 Myrmecophaga tridactyla | reverse complement strand
CAGAGTGATTCGATCAGTGAGTGGAAAAGTATTTGCAAAGCCCCCTTCAGGGAATGGTGAGAACGGGGAGAAATGCAACTTCCCCATGTTGAACTCTTGATATTCTCACAAGCAGTGTGGACAAGCAAAGCTATAGGCTGAGCCCCCAGTCTTGGGGTTTGTTCATATGAAACTTAACCCCAAAAATGATAGGTCCAGTCTACTTAAAAGTTAGGCCTAAGAGTCACCCCCAAGAGAGCCTCTTTTGTTGCTCAGATGTGGCCCCTATCTTACACCCTACACAAAAATTAACTCAAAGTGGATCAAACACCTAAATATAAGAACTAGCACTATAAAGCTTCTAAAAGAGAATGGAGGGAAACATCTTCAAGACCTAGTAATAGGAGGCAGCTTCCTAAACTTTACATCCAAAGTTCAAGCAACAAAAGAAAAAATAGATAAACGGAAACTCCTCAAAATCAAATGCTTCTGCACCTCACAAGACTTTGTCAAAAAGGTGAAGAGGCAGCCAACTCAATGGGAGGAAATATTTGGAAATCACACATCAGACAAAGGTTTGATTTCCTGTATATACAAAGAAATCATACAACTCAACAACAAAAGAACAAGCAATCCAATTATAAAACGGGCTAAAGATTTGAATAGGCATTTTTCTGAAGAGCAAATACAGATGGCTCAAAAGCACATGAAGGGATGCTCATTTTCACTGGCTATAAAGGAAATGCAGATCAAGACTACAGTAAGATACCACCTCACACCTGTAAGAATGGCTGGTATTAAACAAACAGGAAATTCTAAATGTTGGAGAGGATATGGAGAAACTGGGACACTTATGCACTGCTGGTGGGAATGTATAATGGCACAGCCACTATGGAAGACTGTTTGGTGGTTCCTTAGGAAACTACATATCAAGTTGCCCTATGACCCATCAATAGCACTACTTGGTATATACCCAGAAGAGCTGAAAGCAATGGCACAGACATTTACACACCAATGTTCATAGCAGCATTATTCACAGTCGCCAAAAGATGGAAACAAACCAAATGCCCATCAACAGATGAGTGGATCAACAAAATGTGGTATATACATATGATGGAATATTATGCAGCATTAAGACGAAATGACGTCCTGAAGCACATGACAAGATACATGAGCCTTGAGGACATAATGCTGAACCAAATTAGCCATACTCAAAAGGACTGATACTCAATGAGTCCACTTTTACGACCCAGCATAAAAGTATAATCAGAGGCTTATAACACAGGATATAGGGGACTTATACATAGAATCTAGAGATGGGTGAACTCCAGTGTAAGGGAATAGATAGGAGTGAAGGTGATTCTCTAGTGGGTCTAGAAGTAATATTACCATATTGAAGATGAACAAGATTGAAAGGGGTTGTATAGATCTACATGTCTCACTGATTAACACTAGAAATATGAACTCTCGCAAGAATTACTTCAAAGATATGATACTTGATAAAGAATGTTTAAGTCCAGTGTGCAGAGGGAAACTGCTATTGCATGCTATGAGCTATATTCAAAAGGAAACCATAAGCAATACCACAGCAACAGCAGAGGAAAATAATGAGAGGAGGGATAAGAGGTTAGAGGAGGTTTAGGTTTTCTATTTGGTGAGGGTGTGTTTATCGGATTTCTGACTCTTGGGAACAATGAAATTATCTAAAATTGAGCATGTTGATGGACTGTGGACTTTGGGCCCTCTATGTGATGCCAGGTGCATGCAGGTGGCTGAAGGATGCACTGATGGAGAAGTAGATTGGCAAACGATGGTGTATACTTATGAACGAAGGTTGTGCTGCTACAAAAAGGAACAAAGTTGTGAGGCATGCAACGATGTGGCTGAACATGTGGGACATTTGGTGAGACAAAATAAGCCAGAAACAAAAGAACAAGAATGGTATGGCCACCTTTAGAAAATGCTTTTAAGAAAACAGGGGCCTAGATTATAAGCAGACACATTTAGTCCGGAGTGGTGATTATTATTTCTGGATTTTGAAAAGGCTGTTTTAAATATATAACGTGATATTTAGAGGTAAGAACAAAGCCGAACAGGTTAGGGTTAAAGTAATTCAGAACATAGGGGTAAGGAAGACAGTGTTTATATTTTAGAACCACACATACTCTTTGAGACCAATGGGAGAAAGATTTGTTTGGTCTGAAATTGAAATTTTCTGTAGTACATAATCTATCTTAACCATCTGTATACTCATTTGAACAATTGAAACACAGGGAGCACAGAATAAGAAAGAGGTCCTTTAATCCTGTATAGATTATTGTAATGCCTGGATACATCCTAGAGTATATTAAGCAGATAATCAAAAAATATTGACAAAGTCCCCTAAGGGAAGGGAGAAGAATATGAAACAATTAAACCTTCTCATCAAGGAATCCCTTGATACCCCTTCCTCTCATTGACAACTAGTATTTCAACTACCCAATTTTTTACCCTTTATCCCCTGGTCATGGTCAGGTTCATCTGTCAGCTTGGCCAGGTGGTTTGTCTGGTTGGGCAAGTGCTGGCCTGTCTTTTGCTATAAGGACGTTTCATAGAATTAAATCATGATCACACCAGCTGCAGCCATAGCTGATTGCATTTGTAATCAGCCAAGGGGAGTGTCTTCTGCAATGAGTGACATTTAATCTAATCACTAGAAGGTTTTTAAGGAGGATTCAGAAGAGACAGTCTCTCTTCCTGTTTTGGCCGGCAAACCTCGCCTGTGGAGTTTTTCCTATGGAGAAAAATATTGCATTTTTCTGCCTTCTTGCTTGGTTTCTGATGTGAACTCAGCACTTGATCTTATTGGGATTCCCCTGTATATAATACATTGCTTTTCTTTATAGTCTTCAGAAACTCTCCTCTTGTCCTTGGTATTCGATGGTTTGACCACTATGCATTTATGCACATTTCTCATTGTGTTTATCCTGTTTCAGGTTCACTGGTTTTCTTGAATGTGCATATCCATGTATTTTATTAAATTTGGGAATATCTGTGCCATTATTTCTTCGGACCTTTTCTCTGTTTCCCTTTATTTCTTTCTTCTCCTACTAGGACCCCCGTTATGCATACACTGGTGTCCTTGATGGTATCACACAGGTCTCTTAAACTCTGTTTACTTTTCTTCATTCTTTTTTATCTGTGCTCCTCTGTCTGAATCACTTCAGTTTGTTTTGTTTTCTGATTCATTGGTTATCTCTACTGCCAGCTTTAATCTGCTATTCTATCCCTCCAGAGAATTTTTAAAGTTTTGCTATTCTGATCTTCAGCTCTGTTTGGGACCTTTTCATGATTTCTTTCTCTTCACTGAAATTCTAGTTTTGTTTATGTATCATTTTCCTGATACCCTTTGCTTCTTTGTGTTTTCTTTTAGCTCTTTTAGCATAATTAAGACCATTTTTAGAAAGTCTTTGGTACTTCCAAGGACTGATACTTGTTGAAGGTTTCTGATGTTTCAACCATTTACCACACCTCTGAGGAAGATGGTTCTATCAGTTTTCCCTTGTTTAAAAGTTATGTTGGCAGATGGAGCCCCAGATCAATTCACCCTATCATCTGGGTGATATAATACTCTTACCCTGAAAGCTTTCAGGTTAACTTTTTAAATGAAGTTCATTTGACAACTTTTCTCATATTTGGGGAAAGTTGGAAAATAGCAATTTCTAATGATTTATCTTTTTAAATAAATATCAAATGAGCACTTTGTGTGTACCAGGCACTGTACTAGTTGCTAGGGATACACTGAGTAAAACCAATCCTCTCCTTGACCTCATGGAGCTTAGAATTTAGTGAGAAGATAAACATTAAACAAGTAATTACAATAAATATGTGGTAAGAATTGATAGGGGATTTTAATTACTAGGGAAGCACATAGCAACTTGAAGGTGAGGTAATGTAATTTAGACTTGGCAGCTGGGGAATCCCCTAGGGAAGAGAACTTTAGGCCAAAAGCTAAGAGTCAAATGGGAGTTAGCTAAGTAAGTCAGGAAGGAGACTGCAGTTTAGGCAGAGGAAATAGTGAGAAAAGAAATGCCTCTTTTGCAGAAAGCAGCCACAAGCAATGCGGCTGTGAAGTTGGAGGAGGAAGCAAGGAAGCTGGAATGATTTGATAATTCTTTTAAGGAGTATTTCAAGACTCTTTCCTAGATACTGCATTTTCACTTTTTTTATCTTGATAAAAAAAGGTATTTATTAAGTTGATAACTAATATAAAATTGTGAAGAATCCATATTTGGTCATTTGATGATGTAATGTTTTAGGAAGATCTTGACAGGGTGGTACAATTGTTCAAAACCATATGATAAATTTTAATGTAGAAAGGCATAAAAATTTAGTTTAAAAATTTTAACAGCACATGTATGGAATGAGGGGAATGGCTTAATTCTTGTAAAAACAAAAAAAGAGTTGGAGGTTTTGTTAGACTATACCTTTAAAAAAAAATCCACCCATCAAATGTAATTCAAGGTTGCTTTAAGGGCATACGATCGGACCAAGAGAGCTTTCCCATCCCTATACATAACTGCAAGCTGGCTAGAGTGCAGCTAAAATATTATATATGTGACTATTAAGAAGATAGAACTGTCTCTAAATTTTGTCAGTCGTTTGAAATAGACTCCCAGAGCCTACTTATTTCAATTGTCTGAACTTTTAGCCCTTTCATTTGCTTTTTCCACTTTACCTGTTCCTTGGCTTCCTAGGCCCTTATTCCCACCATTATCTCCTACCTTAACTCCTACCCTGGATTACTTTTTATCTTATTCAGTTTACACTCACATCTTGAAATAATCTCTCATCTCTGAGTTTTACAGTGTCCCACCCTTGCCCCATTCATCTTCTGCCACATCTGTCAGCAGTACCCCAGCCTTGAATCAGTCTTAACCTGCCTCTTCCTTCCCTACGCTGAAGCATTAAGTACTGCAATAGAGAACTGCCCAAATGTTAAGAGATGGTGCCACTCCCAAGTCATGGTTTCCCATCTAAGTTAAACCTTCAAAACCACGTTTCAATCCTTTCACATATCTTTGATCAGAGCTCCTTCTTATGTCCCTAAATGACCCTTCCAAACCTTTGTCATTTTTCTCAAACTTCCTAACCAATCTCTACCCATCTCACTCTCAGCAGATTACAGTATTTCCTATTTCACCAAGAAAGTAGAGACCATCAAATCACAGTGCTTTCAACTTCCTGCTCACACTCTACAAACTCACCCGTGTTTGAACTCATCATTTCCTCCAATCTCAGAAAAGGAAGTGTCTTTCCTCCCGACCAGAGTTAATGGCCCTGTATGTGTTCTGCACTCTAGTTCTCTCAGCTTATTTGGGGACCTTGCTTCATCATTAGTGTCTCTTGTGTGTATCTCCATCCTCTCCCTTTTGACTTGTTTCTCCTCTCAGTCTATAAACTTTTTCAGGGTTTGCCCTAGCTTAACCAACAGACACCACAAATATCAACAACAGCAATGCAACAACGAAATAACATCATCAACAAAATAACAACAAAGTCTCTTTGATCGTGGATCTGTTTGCATTTCTGCCCTGTCTTTCTTCTTCCCTTTGTAGCCAAGATTTTGCAATGAGGCGTTCACAGTCAATTCTGATTGTGTCTGATTCCTCATAGGGTATTTACTCCTGGAGATGTGGTGTTTGTACCCACCACTCCTTTGAAGCTGCCCTGGCAATTGCTGCAGTTGTTTTTGCTCTTATTTTTGTTTGTTTTTAAATTAGAGTACTTGTAAGTTTACAGAAAAATCATTCAGGAAGTTCAGAGTTCCCAACTACCCCATCCCACAGTTTTCCCTATTATTAACATTTTACATTAGTGTGCTTCCATTGTTACAACTGATGAAACTATATAATTATAATTCTATTATTAACTTTAGTCCATAGTTTACATTGTCAATGACTTCTAAATTGCCAGATGAAATGGATGTTTCTCTTAGACTTTTTTGCTCTGCCTGCAAAATCTTGAGTTCTGCAACACCACACTAAAAATAACAGAGCATAGGGAAAATCACTCAAAACCTATAAACTTCACAACTAGAATCCTGACAAAATCAACAACAATCCTAATACAAGTACTAGCATAGTTAAATGTCCATTGGCATTTGCACTAAGAATTAGTCAGATTATTTGCTGCAATGACTAACCTGGGGTTTGGGCTTCTTTTTTTCTGAGATGTAGCTCCTTGAAAACATTTGTTTCTAATAGAGACCACTCAATAAAATTCAAAATACAGTCCTATAAACCATGAGAACTTTCTCCATAAGTCATTTATTTATTTATCTTAACAAGGGAAAATGTTTCTGCAGCTTTTTCACATGTACTTGCAATTTGTCTAAATAGCTTAACTCAGTGGAGAAAGTCATGGTTCTTGAAGTAACTAGACACTTATTCACTAAAGAAATGCACTTCTGCAGCATTTTCAGCTTCAAAAAATGTTTTCATATATTGCTAAAGCTTTCCCTTTAATGGTGAAAAAGCTTATTACCAATTGCTTCAAAACATGCTGGGAAAGATCTGAATGAAGTCACACAACTTACTTGCTCTACTGGCATAATTCTCCAATTTACCAATTATGTATGAATAATTTGCATTAGATAAACGTGGTTGTAGTGGATTGATTATATTGATTATGACTATGACAGAAAATCAGCTCAAACTAGCTAAGAAAAATGGATTATAAATATTATTTCATCAAATCTAAGTCGTCTTGGATCCCTATATGACCCACTTTTTTATTAGCTACCGAGAGGAAAGAGCGCTGCCAACGAAACTGTGACGCACCATCCACTTTGTAAGATGCGTCTTGTTTTCATAGATGCTTAAATATATGAGAAAAATGTGCATCTCAGATTCAATAAAATTCAGTGTATGGATACAGTGTCCTATGGAATCTAAGCACAGAAATGCAGACAGCAGAGGAACAAAACAATCAGGGAGTCGAATGCCTTTATGTTCGCTTTCATTTCTGCTCTTCTCTGTGCTCCTCTCTGAAGAGACATCTAACAGCTCACACATTCTTCTTTTCTGCTTAACTCACTCTTTAAGTCCAAATGAAGGGAAACATGGTTGCCAAAATGTCTTGAACTTTACATCTCACAGTTTAGGCTTTCAGCCCTTAGAGGGCTGGGGTCTCTAAGATCCAATTCCAAGATTCCCGAGGAAGAACTGTCACTGGCCCAGCTTAGGTGAGTTGACCATCCCCAGTACGATCTCCTGCAGCTAGGGTTCGGGATGAAGTAATTTTGTGTAAGTCTAAGGGTTTCACAAATATTAATTTTTCATAACAGCCTAATATGGTAGATATTAACCTCATTTTATAGATGAAGAAAGTGAGATAGGAGTTTCCAGAAGAAGTAGTAATCATAGTGGCAAATGCTGCAAACAAGATGGTAGCAGCCTTGTACTCCCTTCTTCTTCTGAGAACTGCTCCCTAGTATCCCATCTGGAGAAGCCTTCATGGATGTCTGTGATTTGACTTGTTTTTTCAAGATACTTCGGAGATCTTCTTAAGTCCTTACATATATGTATACATCTACCTCATTCTTTTTCTTTTTCTTCTTACCAGTGCTTAGCATTACACTAATTTCCAATATTAGTGGACAGTCAGATTGCTTTCAGTTTTACACTATTATAAACATGTATCTTTGTGTACATGTAAAAATAAATTGTGGAAATTACTTGGCAAGAGTATATGCATTTCATATTTTGATAGATAGTGCTATGCTATTCACCAAAGATGTGTTCCAATTTACATTCTCCCACACACATAGGACAGTTGTTTTTTTCTTTATATTAACTGCAAAAACTCTAAACAGATAAATTCCAAAGAATGAGGTATATACGAGGTTAATGCGGGCCCAGAGAAAAGACAGCTAATCCAGTCTGTCTAACAAGGCTTCTTGGAGGAGGTCACTCCTAAGCTGAGTGTTATAAAGAGAAGGATAAAAGAGGCAATAAAAGAAGTATAGAATGGGCTAAAATAAAAAAAAATTGGAACTATTTAGTATTTAGTGAAGATGAGGAGCAACCAAACTCTCATACATTACTGGTGGGAGGGTAAATTAAAACGCTTTGGAAAGCTACTGATATCTACTAAAGCTGAACATCACCTACCCTCTGACCTAGGTAAATACCCAACAGAAAATGCATACACAGGTTACCAAAAGACATGAATGGGGGATGTTCAGAACAATATTATTTGTAATAGTCCCAAATGAAAAGTACCCTAATGTTTATCAACAGGAGGATGGATAAATAAATTGTAATATTAGAGGTTGGAAGGAACCATGAAAGAAGGCTTCTGGGGTACTCGAAATGTTCTACTTCTGTTTTTTTAAACCTGGATACGGGTGACATGGATATGTTTAGTTTGTGAAATTCATCAAAAAGTACACTTATGATATATGTACTTTTTAAATGAACATTTTGTTTCAATAAAAAGATGGAAATGAAAGAAGGGGGCACTATGTTTTAAGGCAGAGAAAACAGCATAAGCAAAGGCACAGAGGCTTGATGAGTTCACCAGAAACAACCTATAGAATAGAAAGAGAAGGAGAGCTTGACCACTGGGAGGGGGCAAAGGACAGTTATTTAGATTGGCCTGGAACTCTTCTGATTCTAAGAATCCATGTTTTCATAACTGGCGCAAGGTATATAGCTAATTAATTTTATAAAACCAGTATAGAACTGTATGGCAGATTGAAAACATGGCCATAATATTTCGTGTTTCCCTTATCAAGAGGTGGAATCTATTTCTGCATTCTTTAAGCTTGAACTGGACTTGTGATAGAATGTGGTGGATGTGATAAGAGAGTTTTGTAGCCTAACCTCAAGGAGTCTTATAGCTTCTGCTCTTGTTCTCTTAGAATCCTGAAGCTATCAACTATGAGGAAGTCCAGAATAACCTACTGGAGGATGAGAGGCCACATGGAAGAGAAAGGGGACATTTCAACTGACACCCATCATCAACATGGGAATAAGCCAAACTTTTACCTTTCAGCCAAGCTTGACCCTCAAGCTCAATGCAGTTCAGAATAAGATTGTAGAATAAATCAGCGGAATTGAGGTGAGACAAGCAGAATAAATGTCCAGCCAGTGCACAGAATTGTGAAAAGCAATACATCATTTTTTTTGTTTGTTTCAAAGTTTTGGGATAGTTTGTTATGCAGCAATAGGTAACTGATACAACTTCATGTCATGTAATTTCTAAACCAGACCTATGTCCACTATTCTATAGTTAGTGATAAACTACATGTTAAATGGACTGTTTAGTCAGCTATTTCATTATTACCATTGAAAAGGAAATGAGTACTAATTTATTAATTTAAAATGAATAGATGTTATTATTGCTACTGGTAACATTATGTAGCAGTTTGCCAACTGTTTGAAATAGTCTCTTAATAATTTATAAAGTTTTTTAATCAAAGAAATATTGACTCATATGCTCTTGGGGCTAAAAGGAACAACAAGAGATCATTTAATCCATCTCCTTAGTCTCAAAGAGGATGACTTTTTCTATCCTAGCTAGATAAAAATTGTCTTTCTCTTCCTTGACATCCAAAAAAACTTTTAAAGCGTCGATCTGTAAATGGAACTGTATTTGGCAGTGCATAGGCCTTTAAATATTCAACACAACTATAATGCATATACAAGCCACATATAAACAAAATCTAAAGTACTGCATGCACATACAGCACAAGAAAAATGTTAAACATAAAAAAATGGCTATTTTTTTCTTCTAATTTATCTAGAGAAACATAGTCAGTCTATGTAGATAAATACAGACACGGATGAACGTAATTAACTATACAAGAACATGCATGTATACTGTAAAGAAAAGATTTTGGAAGACATGACAGTTTTCAAATATTTGAAGGGTTATCACATACAAGAAAGGTTAGATTTGTTCTGTGTAGCTACAGAGAAAAACTAGGACCAGGGATGAAACAGGTGGAAGTTTCAAGGAGGCATGTTTCAGCTTGTCTTTAGGTGGAACTTTTCCACAATTATAATCCTTCAAAATACATGCGCTTTCTCACTGGAGTTACTTCAGATTCCAGGAGATAGGCCTAGGTGACCTCTAAGATATTTTCCAACACTAGATACTGAGGCACATATCAAGACTCTACCCATTTGTGGGAGCAGTGTAGAGAAGGGTAAGTAAATTTAATAGGCAAAGAATTATCAGCTATGGTGATTTTAGGTGTGAATGAGTAGTAGGAAATTCCACCTGAGAGTAAATGTGGACTCTGACTCTACACATGTAAAGAAAGAGTTAAATACAGGAACTATTGTGAAAAAGTGGCAACAGACTGGAAATGCAGTCTAGTAAAGACAGGGATCAGTGAAATGTTGCTCGCAAGTTCTTTGCTTCTGGAGATGGTGGTGTTGCTCCTAGAGATAAGAAAGATGAAAATGATGGATAACTGTGTCTCGGTATGTCTAGTTGTTGTTGTTGGTATGTCTGATGTTTCACTCTAGCCCCTGGCCATTACTCGGGTTAATCTTTCCTTGTATCAGGTGCATCACCTTTGCTAATTCCCCTCCTCCACAGTTAAAACAATTCCTACATTTACTTGACTAGGTTTTCCCCTATCCTTCCCCTAGTCTGAAAAAGAAAGAGTTGAAAATATTTACATGATAATGCATGCTCTGGTTATACTACCCTAAAATGCAATGATTAAGACTCCACTTACAGAATATGTACTTTAGCCTAGGTAGGATTTCTTAAATGCAATTTTATTGAGATATATTCATGTACTGTATAATCAAATTATACATTCAGTGGTTCAGAGTATCATCATGTCGTGGTGCATTCATCATCTTGATCAATTTTTGAACATTTTCATTACTCCATAAACAACAAAAATAATAATAAAAACAAAAGTAAAAGTGAAAAGAACACCCAAAGAATCCCATACCCCAAATCCCCCTTACTATTCATTTATTTTTTTTACTTTACTTACTTATATGTCCATACACTGGATAAAGGAAGTGTCAGTTACAAAGTTTTCATAAACACATGGTCACATCGAAAAAGCTGTATAGCTGTATAATCATTTTCAAGAATCAATGCTACTGGATTACAGTTTAATGGTTTCAGGCATTTCCCTCTAACTACTCTAAATACATCACAAACTGTAAAGGGATATCTATGTAATGCATAAGAATAACCTCCAGAATGACCTCTGGACTCTATTTGAAATCTCTCAGCCACTGAAACTTTATTTTGCTTCATTTTTCTTACTTCTTTTGGTCAAGAAGTGTTTTTCAATCCCACGATGTTGGGGTCAGGCTCACTCCTGGGAGTCATGTCCCCAGTACTGGGGAGGACAGTGAGTTTACCTGTGGAGTTGGCTTAGAGAGAGAGGCCCTAGATAGGATTTTTTTTTCTTTTGCATGGGCAGGCATTGGGAATCAAACCTGGGTCTCCGGCATGGCAGGCGAGAATTCTGTCACTGAACCACTGCCTTAGATAGGATTTTAAGTCAATGGTAGGGAAATCTTTGTATGCAAAATAAAGGTATTATGTAATAACTCTCATGCAGATAATTGGTGATAACCAGGTCAGAATAACTAATAAAATGATATATGATTCTATATATTTTTATAGCTCAATTGGTGTTTTCTAATTTTAGTTTAAATGTAGGGGGTAAGAGGGAGGGATTATTCACTTGAATAAATGCTGCAGAATTTGTCCCAAAATCTAAGCGTATGCCACTTGAAGAAGTTAAGCTTGGAAATTGGTGGATTTCTGAAAACATTACATTTTTATACTAATAGTACATGCTTCTATGACACTTCTCATATGCCAAATACAGTTTTAAGTACTTCATATATATTAACTAATTTAATCCTCACAACAGCACTCTAAGGTAGGTAGTTATTATCATCCTCACTTCACAGATGAGGAGCTGAGCATAAAAAGGTTTAAGTACTTTGCCCAAGATCAACGGCTACTAAGCGTCAGAGTCAAGTCTTAAACCCAATCAGTCTGGCTTCCAAGCCTCTGCCCTTAACCACAGCCCTATTCTTCTTATTATATACCAGGCTAGAGTTAGCAGAGAAACTAGACTGTGATCCTCACATTGAAATTCTCTCGGATAATAAAAATAAAGCAATGGCTCAATCTTTATCCCTTGTGAGTTTTTTTCAGTAGTTGCAAACACTTTGGGAATTAAAAAAAAAGATTTTTTTAAACACAGGAAAACTGATCCAAATATAAAATTCATATTCTAAACAGTGCTAGAGAATCATGTTTTTGTTCCCATATGGGGACAACTTCAGTTATTTCTGGCCACACCCTGGATGATAATGGAATAGTTTTATAATTCTTTTATAGTAGCGAGTACCTTTGTCAGTGAATCGTTCATCTAAAGTCTGGCTGGTTCTGTGAAAGACATATGAAGGAGAACTACATCCACCTCTTTTCCCATCCCCATCTTTCCAACGCTTGTTTTGTTGCTACATTACAATGGCTTCCAACTTCTCCTCTAATATTAAGCAAGTTGTCAGTGTGGTACCTCCAATAACTTATACTTTTTGTGTGTTTGTCTATATTCCTTCCTTTATTAAGCATATAAAATTTTTTTTTATTAAGCACATAAAATTCTAACAAAACCTTATGTCTCCTAAGAATAAATTAAAACTTCTTTAAAAATAATTGGTTCTGGTCAAAATAACAGTGGTATAGAGAATCACTTGGACTATACCCTGAATATTTAATTCTGAGGTGTTTGGGCTTGCCCGCCACCCGTATGGATACCCTAATTCTGCATTTTTGTCTAACACATTTATTCTTTATAAACCCCAAAGAAAATGGTAAAATAACCAGCGTATTACTGCATTATCCTATCTAAATAAATAAAATTTAATTGTCTTTTTTTTTAACTTTTTCTATTGTATAGTATAACAAATATACAAAGCAAAGAAATAAAAAAACAATAGTTTTCAAAGCACTCTTTAACAAGTGGTTATAGGACAGATCCCAGAGTTTGTCATGGACTACCAGGCGATCCTCTCATAGTCTTCCTTCTAGCTGCTTCAGAATAGAGGAGTCTAGAGGGCTTAAATATTTTTCAATAGCTTCTACTTTTAATAAAGCAACAGGAAGGCCAAAGGAAGAGCAGGAGGAAAGGCATTATCAAGTTCTTTGAAAATTAAAGAAAACTTGATCAATATTAATATGCAAGAAGGCATAGTAGGACAAATGATGAATGAATTGTATATACATCTATGTATGTATACATATTTGTGTCTGTGTGTGCATGTGTGTCTGTATTACACTTTTCTTTTCTGCCTGAGCCACTCTCTTAAAAAACGTAAGTATTAAAGATGAGTAAGTTCTGACTCAGAAACAGGGTCAAAGATAGATTTTGTTTTTCTCCTTTGTCATCAAAAAGAAGACCTGGCAACGTTCGCAGTATATAAAGCATACCAGTGGGAAGATTAGCTTTACTGTCACGCATGGTAAGGGTAACAGAAACACACTTGTGGTTAGATGGTAAACAAGTTCAAGAGGAATTCAAGGTAACATAATATGAGGAATGGAGCCACAACTGCTCCGCCAATGAGATTGTAGAGGGCAGACAACGTAGGCGAGTGCAATTTAACATAATGAAATAATTTTGAAAATTAAAATGAAATAATAATGTGCCATTTTGCTATTTTCATGTATATTTTGTACAATTTTGATATATGACTCTTGGCCTGTTGCCGACAAGGGTGTTTAAAAGGATTCTCCTCAGCCGGATTGTAAGGACGAAATGCGCGTGCTTCTCTGCCCAAACTCTCCCTGCCACCGAGTTGTGCACGTGGTGGGCACTCAGCCTTCCGCTGACTGATGTGACAGGTGGAGGTGGGACCGGGAAGACCAGAGACCGACCAACCCCAAAAGGCAGTAGTTACTAACCCTGGGAGGTGTTGGCAGAAGCGGTTCAGACATTGAGAGGCCGAGCCGCCGCGACCGAACAGAGAGGCCGAACTACCTGAACAAGCCTTGGTGGTGCAGATGAGGTGCGCACCACGGAACCTCAGCAGGGACCCACCCTGCGAGGAGGCGGGGGCGCGGCGCGGAGGGGCGGGTCTGGGGGTGGGGGCGGGCCACCGCCAGGCCCTCCCTCCAAGTAGCGAAGGTGACTGGTCGGGTGGGGGGCGGGAGACGCTCTGTCCCGCGCTCTCCTAGGGCTCGGTGGTTTAAAGATGGCGGCGGCGGCGGCGGCGGCGGCGGCAGCGGCGGCGTTGCGGGTGCGGAGCCGCGGGAGGGGTAGGGAAAAGGAGAATCTGTGAGTCGCCTAGAGGCAGCGCGGCGGCTGCTGCTGTGAGGAGTACGGGTGCGGAACCGCCGGCGGCTCGGCCGCTCGAGGCAAGGCCCTGGACTGGGGAGGAGAGGCCGGTACGCGTCAGGAGCCCGAGGCCGGAGCAGAAGAGGAATGTGACGAGGGGTTGGCGAGGGCGTGGGAGTAGGCGAGCGCAGGGATGGGGCAGCAGGTGGGCCGCGTCGGGGAGGCTCCAGGGCTCCAGCAGTCGCAGCTCCGTGGGATCCGGGGCAGCAGTGCCGCCAGGCCCTCCGGCCGCAGGCGGGACCCGGCGGGGCGCACCACGGAGGCCGGCTTCAATATCTTCACCCAGCATGGTGAGTGTGCCCGGGAGCCGGCGTGAGGGCGTGGGGGAGCCCGGAGGTGGGGTCGGGGCGGGGTGGGAGGCAGCCAGGCCACCCTAAGGGGTGGAGGGGTGCCTGAGAGAGGGGGCGGAATCTGCTGCCATCTGGGCCAGTCTCCTGAGGCGAGTCACACCCCTCCCCCTTTCCGTCTCCAGCCTGGCTGGCAGCACCCGGGGGCGGAGAAGGAAAAAGAAGTGGTCTTAGGGACTGTGGGTGGACTCTCCTCTAGCCTGTGTAGCTGGGAGGAGGACGGTGATGGTAACCCCAGGGGAAGAAAGGATGAAGGGAGGGGTGAGCTAAATGGGAGGTAGGAGTATAAACCGGTTGTTAGCGAAGGGAACGTGAGTTGTGCCCCAAGGGATTGGAAATATGAACTGAATCTCTGGAGATAGTGGCGTTTAGGCATATGTATAAATCATGCGATAAGCAGTGTCAGGAGAGTGAACTGCGAACAGTGCCCGGAAATACCTTTCTGTACGGAAGATAAAGGTAGTATCTCATCACCACGATTCTGGCCACTTCGGTATTTAAAAAAAAAATTTTTTATTACTAGAAATCAAGGGCCTTGCCAATCATCCGCTGTTCTGCACACAATTCTGAGATTGCTAGTAGGGGCTAGCGGACGGTCCTGGTTAGGACTTTGGGCTGGATATCTTTGTATCATATTGTGTGTGTGTGTGTGTGTGTGTCTGTGTGTGTGTAAATTTCCATATAATTTCCCTCATAGAGTCTGAAACCCTTTACTTTGGCCTCATTATCAATTGCACTGTTAGACTAGTAGTCTCCCAATTCCTTTTGAACAGCAAACATTTTCAGCATATACTCCGAGACTTTATGTATCTGTTTTAATTCTACACTTAGACTACTGTACTAGTGTGTTATAAAGCTTATAAATATACACAGGAATAGAATTTAAGAAAAGATGACATGAAAAAATAACTGTGATAGAAATTCTAATATATATTTTTTCTGCAGCCCAGTGGATCCTTTTGCACATCCTCTCAGGTGTACCCATGCCACTTTTGAGACCACCATACTAGAGGATGGAGGAGTGGAGAGGGGAAAAAACAAAAATTGACCTCCCTGTGGTTTGACATATCCTAAGACCTGAGAGGAGCTGAAGAGACAGATGTGACTTACATAGAAAGGACTGGATAGTTGAGATTGCATGAGAGGTTAGCAAACTGGAATTTCACTGAAGAGGCATATAGATAATAATAAAGGATAAAAGTGTATTTTATACTACACAATTTAGGAAAGAGGAGGAAGAAAAAGAAGCATGAACTTTTCATTAGAAATGGAGTTTTGGAGGAAGTAATGTAGATGGTAGCATGCAAAAAAAAAGATGACTCCAGGGAGCTTGTTTACCAGGTAATTTGTTTCATTATGCATTTGGACTTTGTGAATAATATTAATTTTTTCTTAATGGAGGAAATATAGGTGATGTTTGGCAATGGCATTCAAACTTTACGTCTCCTATTAAAGATATATGTGAGCTTCTGTTAATCATGTATGAACATTTTATGAAGATGCTGTATGATTTCCTTTTTATTGAAATCACTTTCTAAAATACAAAAGGAAAGAACGGATGAATAATTTTCAGGGACGAAATCATCAGAGGAGCTTTGCCTTTGTGGGAAGTGTTTTTGTGTATGAAACATGACCCAGTCGGCAATGGTGATCATCTTCCTCTAGCATCTTATTCAAGAAATGAGATTTTTCAGAGAAGGGGGAAGTCATGAAAAATGTGGTAGAGGTTTTGAAGCATGATTAGGATTTGAATCTCTGAAACAGGAAAAGAGGGCATTCTAGTCAGAGAAACACCTTGAGCAGAACAATGCGAATGAATGTAATTAGTTGATGGGACAGTGAGGAGACAACTGTCAGGAGTGAAGAAGCAGTATTGTGAATTGGAGAAAAATCCTAGAACAAAAATTGGAGAAATCAAGTTTTGGTCAAGTTAGTCACATACCCTCTTTAGATTTTTTATCTGTAAAATTGGGAGATATAACCTCGGAGGTACCTTCTTCCTCTGAGATTTTATGATTCTAATTAAGAAGCAGTGGGAGGAAAACTTTGAATAGTTTGGATGGGGCTGGACTATGAATATCTGGAAATAGAGAGGAAGGGCAAATTCAAGGGAAATTTCATTCATTTAATATACAAAAGTTTTTTTTGAGTACCTTTATACAAAGCACTTAGAATAATGCCTGGCACATAGTAAGAGTTATATATGTGTGTTAGCTGCTGCTATTATCATTATATTACTACTATTACTATTATTATTGTTGAAAATAAGGATGAGTTAAAGATGAATTCAAGGTTTTGTACTTGATTAACTGGGCTGATGATGATTCTGTTGTCAAATTTGGAAGTGGGAAGCCGATTGAAAGGATGGGAATAGGATAAGTTCCTTACCAAAGAATAGTATGAAAAGAATGGAGTTAGCAAATAATGTAGGAAACAAGGGTAAAGTGAGTGCTTTTTTTTAAGACAAGTGGATGTCTAAAAATTTTTCTATTGATCAGGGTTTCTCAATCTCAGCTGAATTGACATTTTTGTCCAGTTAGTTCTTTGTTGTAAGGGACTGTCCTGTGCTTTGTGGGGTAATTAGAAGCATCCCTACTCTACTCATTAAATGTCAGTAGCACCTCCCTTCTGTTCCCCATCTGTGATAACCAAAAATGTCCCCAGGCATTGCCAGATGTCCCCTCGGGAGCAAAATCCCCTCTGGTTAAGAACCACTGCTATAGAAAGATATGGTAGATTTGAATTGAATGAATAATTGAATTAGATTTAAAAAGCTCAGTGGACATATTGTTTGACAATTACATGAAAATCTGGATCCTAAACGACTATACAAATTGCTATCTCAAATTTGTGGTATTGAGGTATTAACACATAATTTTGTACATGAAAGTTAGGTTTGAAAGCCTCTTAAGTTTACATATAGGTTTTAATGTAAGTCAAATATTACGTGTAGTTAAGTGAAAATGTTCATGTATTATATAAATGGTTTATCAGTGTCCGTGATTTCTCTCTAGCCAAAATAGTAATTTTTTTCATAGATAACATGTGTATAAGCTGAAATAACCCATTTGCTTTGCCATAGATTTTTTTGAATGTAATTTAGAAAACAAAAATAATAGAACCTTTTTTAGTATGAAAGGGGAGAGTGCTGGGTGACTTCTGAACTCTTGTATCGAACCTTTTTGGTGAGCTGATGTTTTGTGACTAGTAGTTCAGGGTTGAACGGTTCTCAACACTTCGGGGAATTCACTTCTGTCTCATTTGTTGAAATTTCTATGAAAAATTAACCTTAAAATATGAAGTTTTGAATAATAAAAAATCTTCTTAAAGCACACATCATTTTAAGTGATCTGATTTATTTATTTTTTCTTTTGTAATTTATAGGTCATGTTTTAATTTTTGCAGAATGAAAGATGAGGGCACCCCAGGAGAAAATGATACTGTAGAAAGAAGAAGGTTGTTGCAGGGGAATTTTAATTATGGTGACCTAGTATGGTGGTCACTGATTCTCAGGAGAACTAAACTTTTAAAAAAGAAATCAGCTGTTAGATTTTTATTTACCTCCAAATCTGCATAAGTTACAGATGTACAGCTGTGTTTGTACTTTTTAGCAACGTGACAAAATTAGTTGTGCTGCAGAGTCTGTTATCACAGCCTAATTGATGATAAAATCCTAGGTAAAATTATGAAGTCTGAAGTTTCTTTCTGTTAAGGATCTTCATCCTGCTTTAGAAAGAAAACAAAAGAGAAACCAGCATTTCCCCCCGCCTTCTCTATGTGTTTTTTTTTTTCCCATTTCACTGTACTCTTTTTCTCTATTATAATAGGGACTGATGATAATATGTATAGTTTTGAGTTTATGAAGAACTTCCATTTCCTTTATCTCATTTGACCTTTACAGGTACTCTCTGAAATAGTGGGTGCAGGTATTAATCTTCTCATTTCATGGATGAAGAAATGTTGAGAGAGCTAAGAGTGTCTTCTCAAGGTCACATAACCATTGAATGATGGGACTGGGACTGAAATTTAAGTCTTGGCGTAGGGCAGAGATTTAGGGAGTATGAATTTTAGAATTAGACAGAACTGAATTTAGATCCAGCCTTCTGTTAGCTTATGTAAATGGTTTACCATGCCAACCTTACTAGGTTATTTTGTTGAAATACAATAGTATAAGAATATAAAATTATATATGGCTCTTAATGAAGTGCCAGGCACTAAGTCTTCAATAAATAGCAGTTTTTTGTTGTCATTATTTACCTCAGGATTGTTGTAAAGATTTTATAAGTTGAACTTGAAAATGTTTTATAAACTGCCTAACACACTGCTATTGTTATCATCATGATAGCATGTGATGCTAAAGTGAAGAGTTGTCCTAGCATTTGCATGTTGTCTTTACATTTTCTTGTTGTTAAGTGATTCTTGATTGTTAGAAGACTTTCAGAAAGGTAAAAAGGTAGGGAAATTGGGGAGGTCAATAGGAGGATGTGGAATCACAGCATACCTTCCTCTGAAGGTCACTGTTATCCTCTCAGGACAGTTTGTTTGAGGGGCTGGGTACCAGTGAGAGGATAAACAGTCCATGGTTCTTTTTCATTCTCACTCTTTTCTTCCCAGTGTTTTTTTCTTCCTTTGGGAAAGATGAACCAGAAATAAAGGCTAATACAAAAATAAGGCTGATAGAGAACTCTTTCTAAGCTGGCACATTTCTTTCCTAATTAATAGGTAATGACCTTTTAAAAAAATTATGATCTTTATCTGACATCCTTTAAGACCTTTCTATAGCTCTCTCTGTTCTTTTTACCTCTGGTTATAAAGTTTCTCATTAAAAGCATGCTTTAGAGTACTTTTAGATTCTTGAATTTGTGAGTCAAATTAGGCTTTTTCTTTTTTCCCCCCTCTATGACTTTTTATTTTTTTCATATAGCTGTGCATTTATCATTACAATTGACTTTTTCTTTTTTTGTGAAAAACAACATATATACAAAAAAGCACTAAATTTCAAAGCACATCGCAACAATTAATTGTAGAACAGGTTTCAGAGTTTGGTAAGGGTTACAATTCCACAATTTAGATTTTTACTTTTAGCTGCTCTAAGATACTGGAGACTAAAAGAATTATCCATATGAGATTCAGCAATCATACCATTTATTAAACCTTACCTTCTCTGTATAACTTCACTATCACCTTTGATCTTTCTCCCACTCTTTAAGATTATATTTGGGCTGTACCCATTTTAACTTTTTCGTGTAGGAAGGGGATGTTGACAATACGAGATGGGGGATGGAACTAGTTGATGTTCTGGAGAGAACTCCTCTGCATTTCAGGATTATCTGGTCCAGGGACCTATCTGGTCCTGTAGGTTTCTGGAAAGTTACCCTAGTGCATGGAACCTTTGAAGAGTCTTATATAACTCCCTGGGTGTTCTTTAGGATTGGCAGGAATGGTTTTGGTTGGGGTTTGGCAGGCTATGATAGGTAGCAGTGTCTACCCGAAGCTTGCATAAGAGCAACCTCCAGAGTAGCCTCTCGACTCTATTTGAACTCTCTCTGCCACTGATACTTTATTAGTTATACTTCTTTTCTCCCTTTTGGTCAGGATAGAATTGTTGATCCCATGGTGCCAGGGATGGATTCATCCCTGGGAGTCATCTCCCATATTGCCAGGGAGACTTTCACCCCTGAATGTCATGCCCCACGTAGTGGGGAGGGCAATGATTTCACTTGTAGAGTTGTACTTAGAGAGACTGAGACCACGTCTGAGCAACAAAAGAGGTCCTCCAGAAGTAACTCTTAGGCATGCCTATAGGAAGTCTAAGCTTCTCCGCTACCTACATAAGCTTCACAAGAGTAAGCCATAGATTGATTGAGGGCATGTAGGCCCCAATTGTTTTATAATTTATTTTCTAAATGAGACCATACAATATTTGCTCCTTTGTTTCTGGCTTATTTTGCCTCCCCAAATATCCCACAGGTTCATTAACAATGTTACATGCCTCACAACTTTGCTCCTTTTTGTAGCAGCACGATAGTCGAACATATGTATACACCATCATTCGCCAATCAGTCAGTGCATCCTTCAGCCACCTCCAATCATTGGTCATCATGTACAATATCCAAAGTCAACAGCCCATTAACACTCTTAATTTTAGATTATTTCATTGTTCCCAAAGAAAGATAACCAATAAACACACCCTCACCAAATAGGAAATCTAAACCTTCCTTTAACTCTTGTCCCTCTCCCCATTATTTACCCTTGCTGTTGCTATGGTACCATTGATGTTTTCCTGTTAAACATGGCCCATAGCACACAATAGTAGTTTTCCTCCTATGCCCTGAACTTATACACTTTTTGTACAAGATTCATACCTTTGCACTAGTTCACCCAAGAACTTATTTATATTTATAGTGTTAATCCTTGGGACACATGGGTCTATACAACCCCTTTCAATCATGTTCGTCTTCGATATGGTAATATTGCTTGAAGACCCACTAGTGAATTGCCTTTGCTTCTATCTATTACTTTTCATTTATGTTCATCCTCATTAGCTAGCGTTCACCCATCTCTAGCTTCCGTGTATCTCTAGGTCTCCTATATTTTGTATTGTAAGCAAATTAGGTTTTTTCTTAATCTTATTCATGTAGATTTCAAAACACTTAAGAATGTTGATTTCATCCATATTAACAAGTTTCTTCTGGCTGGATCACCAAATCATAGAACAGTGTTTCTCAAACTTTTTCATGGAGTGCTAAACATAGATTGCTGGGTCACATGCCTAGAGTTTGATTCAGGTCTGAGATGGGGCTTGAAAATTTTTTGCATTTCTGACAGATTTCCAGGTATTGTTGATGCTGCTGTTTGGGAACTACATTTGAGAACCACGAATATATGCAGTTAAGAAGAGGAAAGGATCAGAAGTTGTGTTCGGGTTCTGTTCTCCTTAAAACTGGTTTAGAAGTCCATTTGTTCCATGTCTAAATGCAAGTGACCTTTGTTTTATAGTGTCTTTTGGTGGCAGGAAGAGTTAATGTCTCTTTGCTTTGGCCTGAAATTTTTTTATCTGTAATGTGTACATGTTGAAGGTTTCTTGAGAGACATGGTTTTGAAGGAACCTGGAGTCATAGGGTTCTGCCTACACACTTGCTTTAAGTAGGGTGGGCTTCAGTTCCTGGAAGAAGTAGGTGATGAAATAATTGCCATTTATTGAGTGGTCTGTGCCTAGCATGTTCTAAATACTTTATATATATATAAATATATAAATATATATATTTAAACCTCATAAAACCCTACTTGCCCAAAATTGAAAAACATTAAAGATCAAAGAAATTGAATCTCTTTGATTCTAAAGTTTTGGTGTATGATAGTGTGTAGTTACTTTTTTGGTGTGTGTGTGTATATACATATTTATATATATATGTATATACAAAGATTTTTAGGCTTTTTTAACCCATTTCTTTTGAGACAGTGATGAGATTTTCAGAATGATAGGTGAGATCTGGATGGTCCATGGCTATGGATTGAGATTTAGATATGATTGTCTAACCAAGGGAGTAGTAGGCACTCATCTTGCTATTTGAATCTCATGGTAACATTGAACTACTGTCTTAATCTCTAGGATTAGTGTTACTTCTTTTTTTATTTAAAGACATACATTCCCTCTTTTCTATTGGTAGGTTACAACTTCCATTTTCTTCTCTTGGCTTTTTAGAAATTATCAAGATTTACAGATATCAGTGATAGTGAATTGGGCCACTATTAGAGGATAAATGCATAAACCATGTTTCCTTATGGATGTGGAAAAGAGTACAAAATATTTGTTCTGTATGCCCTCAAATATTAATAGTTGATTTATTGGACAACACTGGTAGAAGATCTTTAGAGAACTATGATTATGTTGACTGTGTAGACAGTGAGCTACTTGATTACATAAATATTTTGTAAATGACATCTAAGATAGTAGGTTACAGGGTTGATTTATTTACGTTGTATCCTTTCACATAGTCCCTGCCACATAGTAGGTGTTCCTGAGTAATTGTGAAACAATTATTTTCCCATGTCTCATACATAAATACTTACTTTTAAATATTTCTATGAGTGTCTATTAAAAATTTTTATTTTAAATAACCACGTCTGATTTGCTTTACTTAATGAAACTGAGTAGGTAACTATTGTTTTCTTTTTTTTAATTTTTTTATTAATTAAAAAATAAAGAAACAAAATAAAACAACATACATAATCAGTAATTCACAATATCATCACTTAGTTGCATATTCATCATTTCTTAGAACATTTGCATTAATTCAGAAAAAGAAATAAAAAGGCAATAGAAAAAGAAAACGAACACAGGAAAGAAAAAAAAAAGATTATACCTACCA
>PVIY010024382.1:0-38123 GCA_004026745.1 Myrmecophaga tridactyla | reverse complement strand
GCGCAACCTTGGTTTTATAGGAGTGGATGCATTGTTTCCATCTGTGTCTTATTTCTCTTTAGCAGCTGGTTCAGAATGCTGTTACCAGCGTTTTCACACTGTATTTGGGGTTTACTTGATACTCTTTTCACTTGTACTAGTTGTAGAGTAAAAGAGACTAGCAGAAATAATACATTCCTTAGGCATCCTGTATTCCTTTTCAATTTATGTGCACAACTCATGCTTTTCTTCCTCTATCCCCCTCCCCCCCCACTTTCATATTACCCGTCTCTGCGGTTTTGTAGAATTCTCTGCCTTTCTACCATTTCTGATATCTTCTGCCTTTGCCTTTTATTGTCCTTTTTTAAAAAATAATTTTATGTATTTGTATTTTTTACCATCTGTAAAGAGCTTCTTCATGGATAAACATGAAATGATTTTTAAAAATTATTTTACAAACCATAAATGTGTGTTAATTATATGGAGTGGTTAAACCAGTATTATTAACAGACCTTATTGGAAGTCACAATTGTTAGTTTATCAAATTGTTTCTGCCATTTTGCCGTTTTCCTATACTAAAATATTGAGATGTACCTTTTCACCTTTAAAAAATGTAGTAACCTGAAAATAGTTGGAATTATTGCTTGCTACTTTGTGTTTGTTTTGTTTGTTACAGTTACCATCTGTATTAGGTTCCTAGGACTGCTGTGTCAAATTACCACCAAATGAGTGGCTTAAAACAACAAAAATGTATTCTCTTATAGTTCTGGGGTCTAGAAGTCCAAAATCAGGTTATTGGCAGGGCCATTCTTCTCTGAAGCTTCTGGTGAGCATCTGTCTTTGCCTCTTCCAGTTTCTCGTGGCCTCAGACATTCCTTGGCTTGTGGCAGCATCGTTCCAACCTCTGTTTCCATCTTCCATGGCCTTCATCTCCCTGTGTCAGGATTTCCCTCCTCTTAAACAGACACCAGCCTTACTGGATTTTAGGGCCCACCTAAAGCAGTTTGACCTCACCTTAATTAATTACATCTATAAAGACCCCATTTCCAGGTAAGGTCACATTTACAACTACTAGGGGTTGGGACATGAACATGCTTTTCTGGGGGGTGGGGGGGACACAATTCAGCCCACGTCCTCATCTTTCAGAGGTTTGTTTTGTTCTGTAGCAAGCTGAAAATATCAGAAAGTATGAGTGCTCTTGATAAAATAAGTTGATAGGAAAAACTGAGACTTCACCTTGGGTTTGGATTTAGAATATTTTCACACCTCAGGTGTAAAAAGCTAGTGGAAGTTAATTGGGTAGGTAGCCTTTCATTCAAGTAATGCTCAAGATCTCCTATCACCTCATCAGTTAAGTTGTAAATGAGCTCTTCCTCCCTCCCAGCAAAGGTAGGCACATAATTGTTTCACCCCAAAATTCAGTCGATCACAAATATTTTGAAGAAGTAAAGTATTTCCCAGCAGCAAAACAGACACCCAACATGACACACCTGTTAACTCGCTGCTGTGCCCTCTAGCGAACAGCACCTCCTAGAACCAACAGCTTTCTTCTAGTGCTCAGTTGATCCAGGAGAATTCTGAGGAAGATCTAGGAGTAGATCCTCTGAAGAATTGGGGTGGGGAAGTGTTTCTCACCCACATGCCCCGTGGTCAGGCTATAACACATGGTGCAGGCTTGTTAGGAACTGAATTGTGTCTCCCCCAAAAGATAGGTTTAATTTCTAACCTTCCGGTCCCATTGACTGTGACCCCATTTGAAAGTAGGATCTTTGAGGATGTTATTAGTCCAGATGAGACCAAACTAGATTAGGGTGCGCCCTTAATCCAGTATGACTGGTGTCCTTATAGCCAGAGGAAATTTGTACACAGTCAGTGAGAAAGAGACTGAGCGAAGCCACCATAAACCAAGGAACGCCATGGACTGCTGGCCATCCAGCAGAAACCAGGGAAGGCATGGAACCGATTACCCCTTGGAGAGAAAGTGCAGGCCTGCCAACACCTTGACTGCAGACATCTAGCCTCCAAACATTGTGATAATAAATTTCTGATGTCTCAGTCAACTTTTCTGTGATACTTAGTTGCAACAGCTCCAGAAAAATAAAACAAAGCGTATTGTTGTTTGTGTTGAGTAGTTAGGGAAAGACAATGCCTTTAAATAGAGTGATTACTAGTAAGTTTTTAATATAGAAAAACATAAAAGAAAAAATAACCTGTGATTTCACAACCCATGCAAATGTTGTTTACATTCCTAAAATGTCATCATATGCTTAGAAATTTAAATTTTACAGAAAGGAATAAACTAAAGAGTAAGCACCTCCAACCTCTATCCCGTAGAATCTCCTTTCTCAAATTTCCTTTTTAAAAGGATACAAAATGGATCATCCATTTTCTGTACTTTGTTCTTTTTGATTGCTACCTTCAAATGCTGTAATCAGCTCATACACAGATGTACTTCGTACTTTTATTGCTGGTACATCTGCTATCCAGTGCCAGTCATGATTTATTTAATCAGTCCCCTAGTGAGTGGCATTTATTTTGTCTCATGTTTGGTCATTACAGACACAATCCTGCAGCAATGTTTTCATACACATGTATTTTGTACTTTTGTGATTATATCCAGGATAGACTCCTAGAAGTACAATTGTACTCTGAGGATATGTGGGGTGCTATTTTTATGATAACTGCTTTGACCTGCCAGGAGCTCCTCTCTGTGCCAGAGTGGTGGACTCTCAAAAGTGAGAGCTCATTTTTTTAAACAGTGATGTATTTAGTATTTTTAAACAGTGATGTATCAGAAGACTTAATTACATGTAGCTTTGAGTTGAGAAACATGTACTCAGTTTCCTGTTTGTGGTTTCAGAGGTGACCTTTTTTTGGTCAGGGATTGTGAACTTTTTCTCCAGCAGGGGGTGCAAACATATAGAAAAAGAAAAGAGAACTTGCATCAGAAAGAAATATTTGCTTAGTTTCATTAACAGAATAAAATAAAATAAAAATAAAAAAGGTAAAGGTAATACAGAACACTTCACATCTTTAAACACTCTAAATACAATAAAACCTAGAGAATGAGATAAAATTTTAAAATTTATCAATTTGAAATTAAGTTGATTAAAAGTAATCATTTAATGCCTACAAACTTTCTTTGTATCATCAACATTAAATAGATCTCTCACTAATCAGTTTATATCTAGAACTTAACTGGTTTACATGTTCAGCATCACTTTCCTATTTTCGTATGTTGTCTTGTAGAATAGTAATTACCATGCTTGCATTAACATAGGTAGTGTTTTTTTAATCAGAATTAGTCATGTGTTTGTGATCAGTGTTTTTGAGCAGATAGTTTTGATATTTGTAAAAGTCTTTTTTAACATGACTTAAGTTTAGAGATAGAATCATCTTCTCATTTCATAATAACTATAAGCAAAATATATCAGTCTTTAAATGTTGTATAGTGTTATAAATAGATACAAATATCTAGTAGTTGTCTTTAGATAGGAGGACACTGATTAATGTTTCCAAGTTTATGGGGTTGTGTGTTTTAATGTAATGATTGTTTGCTTTCCGGTTTAAAAAATACTCAATAAAAGCGATGTAATTTTGGATTCAGACCCTCCTTAATCTCTACTATTTTTGAGAGATTTACTGCTCTTTTATATTGGAATTCATGTAAGTGTGCACTAAATGAGAAAGTACGTATCTTTGGGGAGCTTTAGAGCTTTCCTGTTTTCTTAGACCTGTCAATGCTGTGGTACATTAAGTATTATGTTTCCACTGTCTCAGAAACTGGAATATTGTAAATGTACTTATACTTCTAAAATATTCTATAATTTCTAGACTTTATAATATAATTATAGAACCTTTTAATTTTATTTGGGCAATATGTTATCTTTTCCAACATCTTTCTACTATGCTTAAGAACAGAATCATTAATATATTAATTTAAAATTAATATTTAATTTTAAAAAAATTAACTGACTAGTCAAAAAGAACATTTGATTTTTGGAAGGACATACAACACAACAAAAGTGTCAGCTTTTAAGTGCATAGTATGAAGAGAAACTTCCTAAAAGATATTTGTTAAATGCTGTGTGTCTAGTGAATTAGTCTAGTTGCTGTGTTCCTTAATTAGGATTTAATTTGATCCCCAAAAATACCATTGTATGATTGATACTGCTGGTGTTTAACAGGGTTCTTTAATTCACGTCTGTTTCATGTCCATAATTGCCAATATTCTGAGCCGTGTGTCTAAACTGTCTTTTACTTGCCTGTCCATGGAGAGGTTCCTGGCATTGAGATTTCAGCTTTGCTGCTTCCTAGCTTAAATGAGGGTTGTGGATACCTGTAACCACAGGTGTGGTAATTATAGGCAGGTGGGGAAAGTGCCTGCAGGTGGGGAAAGTGCCTGCAGGTGGAAATTCCCTTCTTGTGCTTAAGGCACAGGACTGGCTGACCCAGAATGGAGTCAGAAATATCTCCCAGCCCCAAACATGTTTGTTTCCATTCATGGGTTTGCTTGGATTACGGAGATTCCTTCTAAGGAATAAATAGATGCTTTTATAGTAGATCACCCCAGGGACCTAAACCAGACTGTCCTCATTCAGCCAGTGGGCTGATGGATGCTCAAGAGCAGTATTTTTCAGTTTAGAAAAATGTTGCCTTTTGATTGACAGAAAAAATTGCTTGCCTTCCTTTCATGTAAATCAGACCATCAAAATAATGTAAAATGTTATGACTAAGATCTTGTCAAGGCAATGGTAACTGCAGAATGTTTGTTCAAACTACATGTTTCTCTGCCACATGGCGTTCTTCTCTCCGAGGAGAAAAATCACTCTCAGGGGTGAATGTCTCACTCTGTGCCCAGTCGTCGCCCCGTATCCTGGCTCCTAGGCCCTGCATTGTTCTGTGAGTACCTTCCCCAGTCCACACTGAATGCTGGGGTGTGTGGGAATGCCCATCCACAATAGTTGGGCACAACCAGGACAACTATAAAAGCCACCCACCACTTTGTTTTGCTTCTTACCAGCTTTATAAAATGAACAGCCTTTAAAAGAATAGCTGAGAATAGCAAATAGCCCATTTCAAATAAATCCAGCATAAGTATCCATTGATGTATTTTATTGGATCGTAAATAGAAGTAGGTAAAACATTTTTTGCTTTAATAAGTGAGGCACAGCTTAAAAATTTTAAACAGCAATATAAAAATACAGTACAGAGCATAAATAAATAATGTGTTTTCATTTCTAGTCTGATTTTGAAACCCCTGATGTTAATTGCAATTTCATCGGAATGGGAGACATGATGCAGAAGCTTATGTTCTGCAAACCCACAAAGTCATATTAAATAAGACTTCAAGAAATCAGTTGAATTGTATGTAGTAATTTTTCTACAGTGTTCATGTCTGTATATTTAATGCTCTGTTAAATAAATAACAATAGTTCAGACAACTATTTCCAAGTTGTGAAGGGCATATAGAAAGCTTCTTTGAGATCACAGAAAAGTTCATAGGGTTTGTGACAAAGCACCTTGCATTTCAGATTAATTTTAACATATTTTGCTTTTTCGACAAGAGCTTTAAAAACATATATATGCACCTGTACATTTGAATCTTGATGAAATAAGCCTTTAGAGTAATGGAGTAATGCACCATCAGAAATATCTAGGATATACAGTGTCTTTTAAATTTGAATATTCAAGTAGTTCTATAAAATTATATGGTACCTTCAGGATGTTTACCAGAAGTTCTCATAGTAATTGTTAAAAACAGGCTTGAAATAAAACGCCAAGTTTCCGAAATCAAAGTTCACATAATTTAGAGTTGCATTTCTATTTTTGTGTGATTTTTTAATAGCAGGGCTTTTATGGGAGAAATTTTAAATACTGAGGGAATTCACAGAAAGCTTTAAAGGTTCTTAGGATTGCTGACTAGAAATTTAAGGGGGTCTTCACATATGGCTTACCAGTGCTGATCATCTGTTGGCCTGAAAGCTCAAATCTGTACTTTAGAAAATTAAGCAAAGTTACTCACATTGTTTTCAGCCTGCCTCCACTATGCGTTTTGTGGGGAGGGGTGGTGCTGGGGAATGCTTTTCCAAGCAGGAGATTTACTCGGTAGGAACAGGCTCACATGGGAGCCACTAAGAATCCTGAGAAAGAGGAGTGCACGTACTCGGAGGAGTACAGGCCATTGGACTCGGCGTTGGGCAGCTGGAGCCACACCTGGTCATTCTCTGCGAGATCGACCACAGCGCTCCCGGAAGCCTGGTCCAGGTAGCCTTTGGTGTACTCGTCATAGGTGTACATTATGGGGGTGCCGTTCTTATAGAGACCCACCCAGACGTGTGTCCCCTTCACATGCACATGGTAGGAGAAGTAGTAGATTCCTGCTACCCTGCACGTAAAGATTCCAGTTCTCGGGTCATAATGCTGTTGCCTATTATACAGAATCTTATCAAATGGGATGGGCATGCCTATTGCTGGGTAAGCTTTGGAGAGAATAACGGTGAAAGCAGATACAGGCATGCCTGTTAGGCCTTGGTTAGCACTAACCAGAGGCACCCCGGAAAGACTGGGTCTTTGGCCTGCCTTTAGAAAGCTCTCGGGCATGACTGCTTGGGCTGGGGGACCTGGGGGTCCTGGAGGCCCTGGGAGGCCAGGCTCTCCAGTATGGCCTCTTGGACCTGGAGGCCCTGGTGGCCCAGTTGGTCCATTGAGACCCTTAGTTGCTATGCCGGCTGGGCCAGGAGGACCTGGATTTCCTGGATCCCCTTTAGAGCCTGGGAATCCTGGAATGCCTGGTGGCCCAATGGGGCCTCTGATACCTGGTATTCCAGGGACACCTCTGGAACCGGGCTCCCCATTATGTCCAGGCAGTCCCTTAGCTCCTGCTGGGCCCATGAGGCCTGGGACACCAGGAGACCCTCCAACTCCAGGGTCACCTTTTGGACCTGGTAAACCTGGGTTGCCCTTAGGACCAACCAGACCTGGTTCCCCCGCATACCCTGGTTTTCCATCTAACCCAGGGGAGCCCCTTTCTCCCTTGGCCCCAGGGTATCCTGCTGGCCCAGCTGGGCCTGGATCACCTTTTGGGCCTGGGGCACCATGGTTGCCCGGGATGCCTTTTGGTCCTTGGGGTCCTATATTTCCAGGGGGTCCAGTCAGACCTGGCTCCCCAGGATGCCCTGCTGGGCCTTGCTCACCTTTGGCTCCTGGACTCCCTGGAAGGCCAATAGGTCCTCTTTGTCCCTTCAGGCCCGGCAAGCCTGGTTTCCCAAACCCAGGAGCCCCTGGCGGCCCAGCTACTCCTGGAGCCCCTGGGTAGCCTTTTGTTCCTGGAATCCCTGGCTGGCCTGGGGCTCCAGCAGCTCCTGGCTTCCCCCTGCCTTCTGGTCCTTGTTCCCCGGGAGGCCCTTGGGGACCTGGGGGCCCACTTGGTCCCATTTCGCCTGGTAAGCCCTGATCACCTTTGATGCCTGGCTGTCCTGGAAACCCATTTTCACCTCTTTTTCCTACTCCAGGAGGGCCAGATGGTCCCATGGGACCCTGAGGGCCTGGAAGGCCCCTCTCACCTGGGCGGCCAGGAGCACCATATCCCGTTTCCCCTTTCTGCCCATTCATACCAGGGACTCCTGGTGCACCCTTTTCCCCAGGAAAGCCTCTGGGTCCGGGGGCTCCTGTAGGTCCCTGTTGTCCGGGTTTTCCTGCAACAGAAACTCCAGCTGGGCCGGGGGTTCCTGGTTGCCCTGGTGGGCCCCGTGGTCCTGGTAAACCAGCTGGTCCACTATCTCCCTTTGGTCCATAAGGGCCTCTTTCCCCTGGTTTTCCTGGGAGTCCTGGTGAACCTGGCTTCCCAGGGGCAGATGGTCCTGGTGGTCCTGGCAACCCTGGCTCCCCTTGGGGTCCAGGACTCCCAAAACCAGGTTTTCCGGGTGGTCCGGAAGGCCCGCGAGGTCCAGCGGGGCCCGGTGGTCCAGGAATACCTTGCTCTCCTCTTACTGGTATACCTAAAAGACACACCCAGAGAGGGAGAGTTAGTTACAACAAGGGCAATCACTGCTCCTCTAATTGTGAATCAGGGCAAGATGTTGCAGTGTCATCCAGCCCATCCATCAGTCTCTGTGTAGACCAGTCTCAAATGGTTTTGGACAGATACTTTTTCTAAAGTTTATAAAAACACTGCTAGAGAAGGTGGCCTCATGGGACCATGGCTATCCTAGTGCCTTCGTTACACCCCGGCCACCTATAAAAGCATGCTGGGACCCAAGAATTCACCTAGAATTAGAGCAGTGAAGATGGAGTTATATTTGTTTTGGGAAAAGAAGTAAAAAAGGCATCTGACAGTAAAGGAAGGAAAAAACAAGTGTAGAATAAGTGGGAACATGTTTAAGAACTGAAACAATTTTCCCTAACAGCTATCCATCACAAAATTGAGAAACTGTGTTGAGTCTAATTTGCATTTGCTATGGTCATGCTCAACACACTCAGATTTAGGTTGATTTTTTTTTTAATTCAATACAAAAAATTGGAACAAAGAGAGATTAGAATCATAAAATATTATTAAAGTGCTTATCTAAGGCTTTATTTGATTAATGCACATATATATTATGTGAGTTGATTTCATAGAGCTGTGGGTTCATTTGAATACTGGTACTGATATACCAAATTACACTCAAAAAATCACTTTTTTTTAGTGCCTATTATGTGAAAAGTTCCATTGGGCCATAAGTGTAAGTAAAGCATAGAATATGCCCTGTAGTGCTTCAGTCACAAGGTGAGTAAAACAAGTGTAGGTGGTAAGTGCTTTAAGACATTTCAAGGGCTGTTTTGCTAATTCAGAGACAGAATGTCACAGGGCATTTTTGGCCTTAGGATAGACCCTTTGGGAAGTATTACCATGGTAAAGAATCATAGCCATCTGCATAAACTATTTAATTCTTCAATAGCTAGCAAAGACAGTAATAAAATTAGAATTTATAAAAAGTTATAGATTTATAAAATTATATTAAAATCATTTTCTGTTTCATAAATTTTCAAAAACATGATTAGAATTCTTACTTAGACTGTTTAGAGTCTTACACTGTCAGAAAATGGCCCATAGTAATGAGAGATTTAGATGTCACTGTAGTTGAATAGCTTGGCCAAAAACCTAAATATGACTTAAAGCTATGACTTTTGAGCCACAACTATTTTGTAAAAAGATGACTAATATCCTTCCCTTCTAACTAAATTTTAATGGCTTTAAAAATCAGAGCAAAGACTAAATGGGCATTGAAATAGAATAAATTGAAGTGAATTGAATATTGCCTTCGAAAATATATTTTTATGGTTATAGTTCCTTTGAACATTCAGTTGTTGGCACATGATTGTATTCCTCCCCAAAACAGACACAAACCCCTTTCATGTTAATTGACAGGCCTGTAAGAAGTAGTTGCTGATATTACTCTATTGGCTAGAGATGTTCCTGAGATTCGAAAAATCATCTGGTGATGAAATACAGAGCTGAATCATTAAGATAGATATGCCAAAATAGAAAAATAATCATTTTAGACTTAGGTATCTTTATATTTTGATCTAATTAGAGCTATATTTCAATTTATAAACATTTAAATACATGGTGTTTTACTTACCTGTGATCAGAAAATGATATCCAAGGCAAAGAATATGAGAAAAATTGATTTATAGAAACAATTTCCATATATTAACATACATCGTGTTGGTTGACTTCAGTGTACACATATGATCTGTCTGTATGTGAACTGGATGTTGATATATTGCAAATAGAATTGACAAAGAAGAGATTTTCTTACTGGTTTGGAAGAAATTAGCACATTTTTAAAAATGCAAATTATGTTAGACTGGGGTTTATGTCAGAATCTTATAAAGGGTCTTGTTCATACAAAAAGTAATTGTCTGCATATGATTGGAATTCTTTTTAACTGATAGAGAAGAAAACAAGCTTTTTTATAACAACTGCATGGAATACCAGTGGAAGCTATAACCTCACCATCATGTGATCTCTAGCACTTGGGATGTTGTCCCGAGGTGTCCTCAGCCTCTCAGTGTAAGAAGGATGTGACTTCTATTGAATCCTTGAAGGGCAACCTTTGTTTGTAGCTTGCCATCTGAAAACTTTCATCTGCTCAAGATTAGGGTAGCATCATTCTTAAGAAAGACCGCAACCCACTAGAGAAGTTTCTTAAGTGTCCATCAAATGGAATAGTGACTGGTTCTGTCAGAATGTGACCCCAGAATTCTCACCAGCTGTGGAATCTTCTGCAGAGTTACTCTCTTTTAGTCTGTGTTAACAGATGTTTCTATAATTACATAGGAACCTCCTTCTGTTTTTACTATCAATTTAATGTATAAATTGTGGGATTTTGTCTTCATCAGAGTAATTAATGCCTGCCAGTGGGAGATAATGTATTTGCATTTCCATCTTGCATTATCAAGTAGAGAGAGACTAAGATGGCTTTAATGATTAAATGCTACCGTTTGATAGCAAATACACATTTTCATTTGTTATGCAAAATAACAAAAATGCAGTACATAAAGGTGGAGTGACAGAGAGAAATGTTTGTAGCCTTTAATTCAAGACTTACTTATAATGATCTTGGTAAGCTACAGAAAGCCTGAATTTGTGATCATAGCAAGTTTTAAATCCAGTGCTCCTTGTAATAGCATTTTAAATTGCATTTGTTGCTACAAGTAAAGTTAACAGATTTGTCTTTTATTCTTTCTTTCCCAATTTTTATTTTAATATTAAGCTATCTTTAGTGAAATGTTTTACATTTCATCTTCTTAAAAAGACAGCCATATGTTTGATATGTCCCAAATGGTTCCTCCCCAAAGCACAATATTTAAGGTTTATTACAAATTTTTTAATTTTTAAATAAAAAATATAAACATAATGAAGAAACTTTATGGACAGGAAATTTGAATTGTCTCAAATCCTATTAAGGATAATTAATGAATGTGAGATCTAATAGTTGCCCGGCTTTGAGAGTCTGTTAGCACTTTACAAATGCTATCTCAGTGCTCGTCACAGGAATTGAGAAAGCTGGACAGGTGAATAGCATCAGGAAGAAAGTTAGCATTTATCCGAGGCTACATCATCACCACTAGTGATAGCAGTAATAATAGAAGGACTAGTCGCCACAGTAGTAGTCATAGCTTACAGGTAAACACTTTACAGGTATTGACTGACTTAAGGCTCTGAGATAGCTGCTTCGCATTTTACAAGTGAGAAAACTAAGGCACTGAGAAGACCAGTAACCTACCCAAAGCTACACAGCTATGTGACAGTTGGGTCTGGGCACTAAACTAAAAAAAAAAAAAAGTGCAAGTAAGTATGATAATCCCTACTATGTTTGCCTATTAAATTTATTTTTAGGGGCATCAGGTTTTACTTCATAATTAAGACTCAGTTATGTGTAAATTTGTGGGCTGGCTGAATAGGTTTTAAAAGTAAATATATTTAAGTTTTAGATATATTAACTTTCTACTCTGTACAATTGGCAGTTGTTTTTAGTTAGAAACATTTTAAGCTAAATTAATTTCAATTGAATTAATACTTCTTGATTATGGGTAGTTATTTTTGCAAAAGCAACATTTGAGGGAAAAAATCTCCATGCATAAAAATTCTTGATCTCCTTGAGCTATATTTTTCTACTATACTTTATTGTTCAAGGGATATTAATGTTCTTAAAAGACATGCTTTTACCACAATTTATTCTGTTTTAATAATTTGGGCTAATTCAAGAGTTTAAAGATAAGTAACATAATTAAAAGCATTTTGTTTAAGAGATTATTAATTTTGTAGAAAGCAACAACCAAGGAGTTCATAGAGCCAACCGTGCAGTTGAGTTTACCTTTACTCCTTATGGCGTAGGGGATGAAGAACTGGCTCTTGGTGTTGGGAAGGGGGCCTTTTATGCCTGTGGGTGTTTGGTATCGCTCGGCATAAAACCCATGAACCAAGTTCAAGGACATTAGCAGCAAAAGGACAATTTGTGGCAGCATATTCTCAGATGGATTCTGAAAAACAGAAAAGAATAATTTCCTGCAGCTTTGTTATTGACCTATATTCTTTTTCAAATGTTGCCCTGATGAATTCTTTATACAGATTGCCTCCTTTTTTTTTTTTTACCCTAACCTATATATTTTGAATATATTTCATAAATTAATAAAAGTTTTAATTTTCTAGTTCTGTGAATATATCTGTTGTTTTGGGAAAACACATTCAAATAATCAAATAGAAATCAAGTAATTTATAAAAAAAGAAATACAGAAATCATCCCTAGATGTCTATATTAAATAGTTCCGGGTCTTTGACTTAGACTGAAATATCCAATAGTTTCATAATACATTGAAATTCAGATCAGAGCCTGTTTTTACAAATATGGTTGTATTAGCACTGTTACATAGATTGATACAAATTAAACCTCTGAGTGCATTTTGGGGGGGGGAATCCCTTTTTTTAAAATCACACACACACTCAAAAGAAAATTTGTTGATGCTAACATTACAAGTCCACCATCAGGACATAGGCTTACCTGGGCACTGGGAGTTCCTGGAGATGATTTCCTGGAGCTTTCTGAAGCGTCCTCTGCCCAAGTAAGCAGTGCAGAAGATGCCCTCTCCAGAGCTACCCCACAGTATTTATACTGTTTTTCCCTTACTACATGAGGTTACCCTGAGTTTAAGCTCCTCCCCTCAAAGGTGGTTAGCACTAATTATGGTGGAAAGTTCTGTTGGGCAGACCTACAAGATCAGGTTGAGCTCCCTTTTTCCTTGTTTTCTAATAGAAAAATAAACTCTTTGTTTCAAATATATATATTAATAGTTTTAGCCATGTACCATCTTTTTATTTTAGAAGTCATTGGTAAATGTTTAGATTGATTCATGATGGAATGATAATACACCTTGTTATTCTTGAAAAATACATTCTTGTGTTATTAAGTTGAACCTATTTGGTAGTATATAACAGGGAAAGAATTTGGGATGGGGAAGAGTTGAGGATTTAAACTACCATCCAAAGTCTTCTGAGATGAAGCCGTCTACGTGTGCATTAGTGTTTCTAAATTTTGTGAAAATAGCTTACCAATTTTAACTTATTTTTAGGCTTGAGAGGAAGAAAAAAATGATAAAAATGTAGTTATGTTTATTTGTATTTCAAGATTTTAATTGAAGCCTTAGAAGTTAATAAGATAAAAATTTTAATATGATAGCACGTTAAATATTTCACATTTTAGCTTATTAAGTATTTTTAATTTTTCAGACTGAGGCAGAAGACATTTGATAGTAGAGGTAGTAGTATAATTACCCTAAATATTTAGATTCTTTATTCACAGCACTGCTTAATTATTGCTTAATTTTAGATTTTACTTTTAGAATTGCAGTAAATTTTGCAAAAAAAAAGGAAACCTCAATGTGATATTATTTTTATTTAAATAAGTTTTCTGTTTTCATTTCAAACCAAAAGTTTTCTCTAAACTTTGCTTTCAGCTTTTCAAACTATCATTGACTTACCTTGCAATTTCCCTCATGGATCTTGAATCAGTCAAATTAGAAGCATTTTGTCCCCAAAATTGGAAAGTGAACATTATCATCGTTACTTTCATTGTCTTTAATAGTAATAGGAAAGTCTTAAAATCAGTTTTCAGGATCCTAAATAATCTGATAATGACAGGAAGTTCAGACACAAAAATTTGTATCTTCTTTAATTTCATCATTTTAAATTTAAATCAAATAGACTACACGGGTGAAATTGGTGCAAAGAAGCATTCTGTACCCAGGTATAGATGCACCATATTTGCATATCTGTAGAATTAAAGCAGTATTGATTCAGAATTGCTCAATAATTTAAGCTATTGAATGTTTGCCCCCTGGATGAAATAGAGGTTTGTTCTTTTTCATTCCTCTTCCCCCACCCCTGCTGACAGTTTCATGTGTGTGTATTTTAAACACAAAGCCTTGTATAACAGCTTGTAGAAATGTAAATGGATCACTCATCCCACTGCCTCCCTAGGAACATTGTTTAATCTCCTAACTCACTTTTAAACCTCTTATTGATTGCCATATTTTAAAATCTCACTGTCATATGTCTCCATATAATATTCATAGACACCTGAATTATTGCTTTTATATCAGTTCATTTTAACAGGATAATAGGAATGTTTGTATTCCAATCATTCTTTCATCATTTGGAAATTATAGACGGAATAGCTATTGTAATTATACTACATATTCTCCTACATCTGGAAAATATCACAAAAGATAAGTGAGAAAAAGCTGCTGCGTTCCATTTGCTTATGTTTCATTTGCACAAGAACTTGAAAGAATAGGTGTGTTAAGATTATGGATGCTCTTGAAAGCTAGACTAAAGAATTTTTTAGAAGTACATATTTTAGTATTTTGGGGTCTATACATGGTTGTGTATATATGTTCTTGTTTATAATTGATACTGATACCCTGATAGATGTCATTAATGTGAAAATTCAGATTAACTCTCAGCTCTTGACACCTAAAGCACTGTGCACCTGTGTAATTAACTTATTAATTTTTGGATACTTTCTATTACTTCCAGTTTTTCACCTTACTCCCTGTAGTCTGTTTTCTACATCAACACAGTGAGGAGGTTGGACTGGGTGGTTTCTAAGCACCTCCCAGCTTTAAAAGTAGGTTACTCTAGAATATTCTTATGCTTGAGGGATTCTGCTATGCCTCATGGCCAGACAGTGGACTTGGCTCCACTTAGTACTTGGTATGTTTCACTATAGTTCTGCTTTTTGTGGGTGTATTTAAAAACTCTTGGAGAGACAAAAAAAACTCCATAAGAGGTGGTTCTATGCCTTCATTTTTGGATATGTAAACATATGTGGGTATTTGCCATTCTTTATTCCCCTTTAACTTTTGGGAATGTGGTGTCTTTACTGGATAAGCCTTGGATGTCCAACCCTTTTTACAAATAGTCTCCTTATTTCAGCAAAAGGAATCTATCTGACTACTGTTTGCTTTGTTAGTCATATGAGAAGCACTGTCTTGACCGAAACAGATTGTAGAATCAGAATATTTGCTAGCCACACCCAACCCAATTGTGTATTTAAAACTATTTTTATTTGGGGTGTTTACCTGTAGCTGTTTGAAGTGACCAGTCTGTGGCTTTAGGTAAAAACCCATTCCATTTAAAACAGCCATGCTTTTTTAACCTAGAAGGTAACCTGAGTGATTTTTTTTTTGTATGCTGTATTGTGGGGTCACATTTCATTCATTCTTTTTCCATTTGATTATCCCATTATTGTAGCACCATTTGTTGATTTGGGGGTGGGGTGGGAAGGGGAGTGCACGGGCCCAGAATCCAACCCGGGTCTCCCACATGGCAGGCTAGAATTCTACCACTGAACTACCCTTGCACCCCCCTGAGTGATTTTTTTTATATCAAATATGAATGATGATTTTTACACATCTAGCATTTAATGCTATTGAATTCTCCTATTTCTTTTCACATACTGGGTCATTCACTAATGCATCAAACATTTCTTGAGCAACCCTCAAGTGTCAGGCACATAGTTAAATGCCCCGCCCTGAAGGTCTTTATATAGTGGGTCCCAATCCTCCCCCCCTCAGGAAGCCCCAAGGGATACAATACGCCCCCCTCGTATTCATGATTCCTTAAGATAGTGGGAATTCAGGGACTGTAGTTTGAAAAAGCTACTCAGGTGAATAAGATATGCTTCTAGGTGGAGAATGGCTAGTCTAATACCAGGGTTCTATCACCAGCTAGTTAAGTTAGTTATATCATTTTTGTTGTTTCTATTCGTATGTTTTCTTTTAACTTTATCATAGTAAAATTTAGTCGTACATAGTGTAGAGAATAGTTACAATGAATACCTAAGTATCCATCACCCACCTTAAACAATTCTCAGCTCATTGCCATCCAGTCCTCATTTTGTCACCACCTCCTGTATTTTGAAACAAATCTCATATGTTGTACCAATTCACTTGTAAATATTTCTAGTATGTATCTCTGCAAGATAAGGATTCTTTTAAAAAAAACAGTATCTTCATCAAATGCTGAATTTAGTATCATCACATTTCCGCAGTTATCTTATTTATGTATATACCATGCACCCACATAAAGATATATGGATATGTGTGCTTTATATACATATCCAAACATACAAACACACATATATCTACAATTCATATTTTTATGGCTTGATTTATCATTTGCTGAATTAAGTTCATGCACTGAAATTGATTGATGTCTCCTAAGTCCCTGTTCTTCTAGTTTTCTCATCTATGTCGCTTTTTTCCCCTTATAATTTATTTGTTAGAAAACTAGGTCATCTGTGCTGTACAATTTCCACAATCTGGATTTTGACATTTAACTTTCTTCTCTGCAAATTAGTAGTTAGAGCTGGAAGTTGGATCTGGCTCAGGTTTGAAGTACAGACATGTGTGCGCGCGCGCGCACCCACACCCACACCCACACACACACACACACACACACACACACGGTTACTTTTTTGGCAAGAGTACTTCATAGCTGGTGATGTATTTCCATTAGAAGGCCCTTCATTGCTGGTTCTGTCTTTTTTTGTGTCATGTTTCTAGGCATTCGTGACCATGGCTTAGATTCTTTATTCATTGGAGGTTGTAAAATGGTCATATTCTAATTCTATCATTCCTCCATAATCTGTTTAACTGCGGTGCTTCCATAAAAAGATAGACCCTTCATTGACTGCTTGGTTACTCTAAGGTCTGATTTGTATAGAAAAAAGCAGGATAGTTGCCTTATTAGATTGTTTAAAACATCCTCTAGAGGGAGCCCAGTAAAGTGTTTGTGTAAACTCATGAATTTAAACATATTTCGTTTTTTCAGTCCTTGGTAGTTGTTACTCTTTTTATTCATCACATTTTTCCCCATCTTTTGACCAGCAGGAGCCTCTTCAAATTGACTCCTGAGTCCTTTTGACACGATCCCAGTAATCTCTTATCCTTCCTCCCCTCCTTCCTCCTTTACTATCCTTACTCATATCTGTTATCAGACATTTCTCCAAGGAGTCTTGGTTCCATTTGGGAGAAATACAAATTAGAAACCGCTAAGTGGGTGTCTCAGTCCTGGGGGTGCACATTGCTATTGGGTTGCTCATCATTTCTAGGCTTTTTCGGTAGGAAGAAATAGGAAATCTATTTTTAGTTAAATATAAAATACATCTTGACTTTATACTGATATGGCCAATTCACATTCAGGATTGCAGAGTATTTACTTAATGACTTTGCACATATCTGTAGCACCTTACACCCCTACCAAAAATCATGATTCTCGCAACAGTAATGTAGTTATTCATCTGTTTATTCCGCAGTACTCACACGGTTTCCCAGGAAAACAGTCCAGCAACATTCACAGCACAATATTGAAAACAGTTCATCTTTGCCATTCTTTGGTGTTCCCACTAGGGATGTATAGTCAAATAACTGTGTTTTAAAGTCATTTGAAATGGCTCCTTCCAGTATAGTAATGCCCAGTCAACTCACTGTTAGATTTATTTCATTTTGCTTTCAATACTTAGGAATTGCTCTTTTTAACCTTAATTTTGTTTTATGCTTATGTAAAAGAGCTACATGTTTTCTATAGTATGCTGGTGTAAATTTAATAACCAGCTCAGGGTAGGGGAAAAGTGTTTGCTGATTTCATTGGTGTAAATAATCCTCCATGGCCCGTGTCAATTTATCAAGGTAGAGACGTTCAGCTGGCAAAACTCCTGAACGTTTAACAAGAGCCAGTATGAGCCACCTGCAGCATGGCACACCTTGCGCATTTCCCAAATCAAATTTACAAAGCAGAATACTTGGAGAATTCTAGCTTTTGTTATTAATTTATCCACCCTGTGTCTCACCCTCTTTCTGTTAGTAACCTTTTGTAAAACAAAAATATTTGGTTTATCTATTATTTTTGACTATGTTCTCATCCATATTCCCTCCTAATTTCTTAGATCAATGGCATCATAATATACGTACTTTATTTTACCTTTCATTTATGTAACATTTTATCTTGGAGATCATTGAATAACATTTATAAAGATAGCTGCACTTCTTTTCACAGGTGCATTGTAGTACTTCAATGTATGGATTACCAAAGTTTTTTTTAGTCATTTCTCTGTTGTTATGTTATTTCCTACATTTTACTAATATAGATAGTTTTGCAGTGAACACGTGTGTGTTTGCCTGAATATCTTTAGAAGAAATTTTAGGAATGGAATTCATGAGTTAAAGGGTAAATGCATATGTAAGTTTGCTGTGTAGTAAACTCCCCTGCACAGGTGTTGCATCACTTTGCATTTCCCCCAGCACATCACGGGAGTGCCTGCTTTCCTGCAACCCAATGAACAGGGTCTGTTGTTGAACTTTTAGATTTTTGCCCCTCTTAGAAGTGAAAACTGGAAACTCAGTCTAATATTAATTTTCATTTTTCATATTCAGAGTGCATCTTTTCATATATTTAGATGACATCTCTAGCCCACTTTTCTTATAAGTGTTCCATAGCTGAGGAATTTAAAGCTCTTTTCTGTGATTTAGTTTGCACATATTTTCCCCAGCTTGTCATTTGTCTCTTTCATTTGCTTATGAGATTTTTTTACTTGCAAAATTTTCTTTTAAGTTACATAAATTCTTGATCCAGAATATTTTTGTTCTTTCATAGACTCAGAGCTGTCAGGGGCATGAGTGGTCATCTAGACGAATCATTTCATTCTTTGCTTGAGGAAACTAGCTTCTCTGTTTTGAATGTTTTCTGCCCTAATGTTTAACCAAGTCATATTGCTGAAATGAAGAGCTATCAGTATGAGTGCCCATTAAGGGGAAACAGCAGCGCCTAAGCCAATGTGTTCATTCCCTTACCCAAGCAGGATACTGATTTTCCTATTCTCCTAATCCTTCATCCTTTTAGCAGTGGAAATGGGAGAAGTGCCCAGAAATTTAGTTAGAGCCCTTGGAGACCCACAGCTTCTACCATCACTTAGCTGTACCTCATTCTTCCTGAAAAAAAACTTTAAAAAGAACATTTACTGGTGCTATTACAGAGCCCAGAACTAAAAATAATCTATTTGTGTAAATAGCCTACTGTGGTTTCGTGGTTAGATAGCTGCTGAGGGCTTGAAAGGAGAAATTCATGCATAAAAACAGGTGTTTATGAAAAGCTCTGAAATTTCAGTCCAGGTCAAGTAAAACTGAGTCATTTTAAAAGTCTGAACAGGGGCTTTATATTCTATTTTCTAGTACACATAAATTTTACATTACATAAAGAGCTCACCATTCTGTGCCCCGGTGCTTAGTGACATCACCTGCTTTCCATAGTAACCTGGCTGAGTTAAAAATATAGAGCTTTTCTGGCTCCTTAACCTGATATCTTCAAGGATCTTGGCCACCCAACAGGTTTTTGGCCATCTATACATGTTCCTACTCAATTTGTGAGTTCAGCTTTCACAGGCACTCTCTGCTAAGTCAAAGGAGACAAGTCAGGTGTTAATTAGGGAACTAAGAGGATGATACTTTTAATTTGAATCTCTTTGCTCCCAGTTTATCATCATACTTCATTTTTAGCCAGTGTCCTACCTTAAAGCAACTGAATTTTTTCAGAAGAGCCAGCATCAATAACTATTTCCCAAAGAAGTTTTCACAAAAGAGAGTAACTGTGGCTGCTATTCTAGTGAATGTGTACCTTAAATTGTTCTGTTGGCTAATTAAGTAGAATTTCAGATTAAGATTTTCCAGAGAGAATGTTTCTCACAGTAGCCATGTGAGAGGAATATTGGTATGGAGTGGTGGGAATCAGGGAGGGGACTGAGATGGAGAGAGAAGGAAGAGCCCAGACTCTTGGGCATTTAAAGCTGTTTCATCAAATGATACCTGTTCTGTATAGTTTCAGAGCCATGAATAATATTTTAGACATGATTGTGCTTCATTTTCGCAATCCATACCTCATTTACTTGTTGATTCATCAGTTCATTCAATTCCTCAATGTTCTAAACACCTGTTATACACCAGGAAATAAAATGGGCTCATGGGCTACCGCCAGCATTTATTGCGTCTTTCCCTGCTCAGACTACCTGTTAGCATCTTCTCCCCAGGATGGAAATACATGCCCTTTAAAAGGGAGAAATGTTATTATTGGGAAAGTGAGAACTGAGTAGCTATTTTAGAACATAGAGTTTATACGATGAGAAATTTGAGAACCACATTCAGTTTCACCAAAAGATGAGTATTAAAACTAAAAGAACTGCTAATCTTAGTGAGTACCTGAAAATGATTTTTTAATTTTTTTCTGGAGCAGTCAAACCCAATTTTTATTATTCCATTTAAGTCCTCTTGTAACAGTGGCAGAGCCCTGGTTTCTACCTGTTATTTAGCCAAAGGTATGCTTGAGCAGAATGAATTTTTTTTCTGTTGAAATCTTAAAATACCATTACTTACCAAATGATATAATTTATGTTACCAAAATAATCTCCACAAGTTATGTCAAATATTTTCTCTAGCCTCATTATACTTTAATTCCATTGAAAAAATATTTCTTTAGCTTCTGGTATGCTTCAGGCACTTCTCTAGGCTGCACTGGGCTGTGCCTGGTCATGTTTTCGAAGAGTCTTGTTTACTGGGCAAGATGTCATTCACACAATATACGTGTGCTATATACACACTTTGCATGGAGGACCAGGTATCCTTTAGAGCTGTGAAATTCTAGTAGAAAATGTCCACCTGAATAACCAACATATTTTAAGCTCTTATTTGTGAGGTACAACTCTAAGAAATTTGCGTGTGTTATTTCATTTAATCTTCCTAGCAACCCCATAATACTGGTACTGTTATTATCCACATAGGTAAAGATGAAGAAATTAAGGCTCAGAGAGGTTAAGTGCCCTGATCAAAGATACACAGCACATGTTGCTAAAGTTACTGCTTTCTATAGATACTTTTCTTGAGGATTTATGGGGGGGACCCAGTATAATTCTGTCTATGTCACTACTTAATAAGGAAACTCTGTGTTGTCTGTTCCTTGTCAAGGCTCTTGTGAAAGGGGGGCCTAGAGATGAACATAATCTCATTAAACTTCCTTTCCAAATCATCATCAAAAGGTGTTTGGAACTGTTGTCATTCTTTAGTATTGAAAGAGCTATATTGTTTCCATTCTAAGATGTATTAATTCAGAATTTGCTAATTAAAAAGAAGCTAATTGAAAAACAAATAGTTCTAATGTTAAGTTTATTTTTATCCTGAAGAAGTGTCCGATACGCTTATTTTATAGTACCTTGTGACCTCTTATAATGACTGAAAAGCAGAATGACATTACTAAAAAATTTTCAGTGCTTTGAGACACATTGAAATTATTACTACTACTTTAAACCCAACAGTGGATTAACTATAGTAAAAATTGAGGCCATTTACTCTGTCAAAAAGAGATCCCATTTAAGAAACCTTAATTTGCGATTTTCAACTTTAGGGAGTTTGATGGAAAAAAAGAGAGTTTTTTATGAATTGATTTAAAATTTGAATTCTTTTGCTAATATGCCTAGGTTATCTTTCACAGACTTCTTCAAATGCTGATTTCTTTATATTTAACAATCAAAATAATTTTGAACTAATGATTAATCTAATTCTTATTTTTAGTTTATTACTGTCCTTCAACTAGAAAAATCATTTCTAAGTTATCAGTTATAAAGAACCTAAATATCATGTGATTGTAGAAACCTTAAAATCCATTTTAAATTTACTATTGTATTTTGAATTGGGACTAGTATGCTTATCAAATAATTGTTTTCTCCAAGTTTAGATAAATTAAGTGTTTTGAAATAAAGTGTCATCAATAACACTACTTAAGCATCAGTTAGTTCGTGGCAGTTTCACTATTGTACTTAGTGTTTAGCATAACTTCTTAGTGGAGCTGATGGAATGGATTAGAATCTATGCTTGATTTTGCAAAGAACATTAATTTACCTATGCTAATGGGGTCACATTTATAATTTCATTTTCAGTTCTCCATATGTGTATAGAATTTTATATTTAGCATGAATTTAAAATGACAGAGGATTGCCCTGATCACAAATGCGGTGTTGAGGGCATGAGAGAAGATTTTCGGATCCTGTTTTGCCTGTCGTCCTGCTTTGGGTTTGATCACACCAAAAACCTTGGTGTTGCATGTTGGTAAGTCTTAGTTTATAATTTACTTTAGTAATTTTTCAGCCAATAGGGTTTATAATATCAGCAAAGTAAAACTTCTGAAGATTAATTTAGAGAAAGGCATTTTGATCATATGTGATTAATAAATACTACCATTACCAAAAATAATAAAATTTTTATATTATAAATAGCACAACCATGAAATAAAGATCTAACTAGAAAGCAATTGTTTGGCAGAAATTCTATTGGGAGAATTTAAATGTTAAGAATTTTGAAGTCAGGGAAACAATTGAACTCACTGAATTTTTTTTTTTTTTGGCGGGGGGAGCTCTCAGCCTATACAATAAAATTTTGTGAGTGCTTAGCTTAAAAGCTCAAAATTCTGTCTTATTAGGTACAAATGTTGATTAAACTCTTTTGTTGCTATTTGTTTTGGATAATACAATTTAAAGGCTGACTCCAAAGTATATTGAGAAATAATTGTAATTAAAATCCATCTATTCTTAGACCTTTAGCCTCAGTTTAAAAAAGTTTTTTCATTTTTTCCTTATTAGAGAAGTTGTGGGTTCACAGAACAATCATGCATAAAATACAGGATTCCCATATACACCAACACCTTGCATAGGTGTGAACATTTGTTACAATTGATAAAAGCACATTTTAATAATTATACTATTAACTACAATCCATGGTTTGATTAGGGTTCACTGTCTGTGCATTGTAGTTCCATGGATTTCTTTTTTTATTTTATACTGTTACCATATATACAATCTAACATTTCCCCCTTTAATCACATTCAGGTCTATATTTCAGTGCTGTTAATTATGTTCACAATGTTGTGCTACCATCACCACCATCCATTACCAAAATATTTCCATCATTCCAAATGAGAACCCTGTACATTTTAAGCCTTAACTTCATTCTCTACACCTCGTTTCCCCATCCCCTGGTAATCTAGATTCTAGATTCTGACCAGTCAAGTTTGCTTATTCTATTTGTTTCAAATCAGTGAAACGATATAATATTTGTCCTTTTGGGTCTGGCTTATTTCACTCAACAGGATCTCTGCAGGTTCATCCACGTTGTCAGTGGATCAGGACTTCAGTCTTTCTGATACCTGACTAATATCCATTGTATGTATATACCACATTTGATTGATCCATTCATCAGTTGATGGGTTACTTCCATCTCTTAGCAATTGTGAAGAATGCCTCTATGAACATTAGTTGCAAATACCTGTTCAAGTCTCTGGTTTCAATTCTTTTTAGAATATATGAGTAGTGGGACAGCCGGATCACATGGTAGTTCTGTATTTTGTCTTTTTGGACCACCAAAGTGCTCACATGGAGGCTGCACTGTTAGTATTCCTTTTCTCCTCATCCTCTCTGACACTTAATTTTCCTTTTTTTTTTTAATAGCAGCCATTCTAATGGGTGTGAAATGGTATCTCATTGTGGTTTTGATTTGCATTTCCCTGATGGCTAATGATGTTGAGCATCTTTTCCTGTGCATTCTGGCCATTTATCTGTCTTCTTTGGAGAGATGTCTCTTCAAAACTTTTGCCAGTTTTTTAATTGGGTTGTTTTTCTTTTTGCTGTTAAGTTGAGGGTTACATTACATATTCTGGATGGTAAACTTTTATCAGAATGTGGCTTCCAAATATTTTCTTCTGTTGTGTAGGTTGTTGTTTTACTATCATGATAAAGTCCTTTGAGGAAAAAAGTTTTTAATTTTGATGGGGTCCCATTTGTCTATTTTTTCTTTTGTTGCTTGTGCTCTGGGTATAAAGTCTAAGAAACGGCTGTCTAGCACAAGACCCTGAAGATGCTTCCCAGTATTTTCTTCTAGGAGTTTGTTGTAGCTCTTATATTTAGGTCTTTGATCCACTTTGAGTTGATTTTTGCATATGATGTGAGGTTGGGGTCCTCCATTTTTTTTGCGAATGGAGATCCAGTTTTTTCAGCACTGTTTGTTAAAGAAACTGTTCTTTCCCAATCAAATAGTCTTTGCCCCCTTGTTAAAAATCAGTTGTAAGAGTTGATTTCTGAGCTCTCAGTTTGATTCCATTTTACCCTCAGTTTCAATATAACAAAATTTTGTACATTTTAATATATATTTATGCTTCAGTATACCAAAATTGAACTGTTTTTAAAAGAGCATTTTACTTTAAGCATTAACATATTTATCAGAATTTCTTAAAAACATTTATGTAACAAGTAAAGAGCACTTTTCATCTTTCTAAATTTAATTTTACTTTATGGCACCTTACTCTAGGATCTACTTTTTTTTATTGAAAAGTACATATATGGAGCATTTTTTATGAGTTATTGTTCTTTAGGCATTTCTTTCATGAAAGAAAAAGGGGAAATGGGAATTTAACTTTGTTTTCCTTAAGAAACATGATAAATATTAAGCTGTTTTCTTCAAGCTGAAGCCCTTTGTATAAAAGTTGTCTATCTTTAAGACCCAAGTAAGATACTTCAATCCTCTATTGTTTAGTGTTTTCATAACATTCTGATTTTCACTCTAATTAGATCTGATTCACTTTATCTTTAGACTGTACTTGCATAACTTGAGCATCTTCTAACGCTCAGGCACTTTTCTTTTCTCATTTGGTCCTCCAGAAACTTATGTGAAAGATATTATCACTCCTATTTTGTATTAAAGGAATCCAAAGCCCGAGAGATTAAAAAATTGCACAGATTCATAGAGCCAGTAGGTGGCAGAGCAGCGTTGAATGAAGCCACATCCCAGGACTCGAGGCTCAGATGCTACATTGGCATGTTCTAATGTCTGCTACATACATGATGCTACAACAACATGCCATCCGGTATTTTTAAATACTACTCTTCTGGTTAATTCCTTCTGATTGTTACTTAAACAATCAACTTCCTCTCACGTTCCATTCCATGTAAGCTGGTGCTGAAATGCTTTGGTGGCAATTCTACATCACTTTGTTTTATGACTTTCTCAGGTAGGAGAAAGTCCTTTGCTCTTCCCCTCTGCCTTACATCATGCTTTTCCACCATTTTCAAGAATGAAGAACCATTTTTTTAATCTTTAAAGTAGTATGAACCTTGATACACATATAGTATATGTAATTCTTTAATATGTAAGGCAAAGAATATTGATAAACTGAACACAAGTATTTCTGCTACTTGTCTAAGGAAACTTGTTATCATCACCTCCATACCAGCATTTCCTGTGTTACCCATGAAGGAATGCTTCTGAATTTTGTGTTTATTATTCCCTCTTTCTTCACAGTTATACACCCCCATTTCTTACCCCCCAAACACACATACATGTCCCAGAATAACTTTTTTGTACACATTTTGCATGTTTTAAAACTATTGAAAAGGAATACTGTGTGTGTGCTTCCAATTTGCTGTTTTGGTGCAATATCATATTTTTGAGATTTATTTATATTGATGTGTATAGCTGTTGTTTATTCATTTTAAACTGTTATATAAGTTGTCCATGTATAATTATATCAGAATTTATTTGTTCCTCTGATGGATATTGGCTTATTTCTAATATCCAATAATTAGAAATGTTTGCTGTTAAAAATAATGCTGCTTTAGTGGGGACAACCAAAGCAATAGGCCGAGCCCTTAATCTTGGAGTTTGTTCATATGAAACTGATTTCCACAAAGGATAGGCTAAACCTACTTAAAATCAGGCTTAAGAATCACCCCCAGAGTACCTCTTTTGTTGCTCAGATGTAGGCTCTCTCTCTCTCAGCCAACATGACAAGCAAACTTACTGCGCTCCCCCTCTCTACATGGGACATGACTCCCAGGGGTGCAAACCTTCCTGGCAATGTGGGAAAAAGATCCTAGAAAGAGCTGGGACTCAGCATCAAGGGACTGAGAAAACCTTCCAGACCAGAAGGGGGAAGAGAAAAATGAGACAAAGTGTCAATGGCTGAGATGTTCCGAACAGAGTCAAGAGGTTCTCCTGGAGGTTATTCTTATGCATTATATAGATATCACCTTTTTAGTTAAGGTGTATTGGAGAGGGTGGAGGGAAGTGCTTGAAAATGTAGAGCTGTGTTCCAGTAGCCATGTTTCTTGAAGATGATTGTATAATGATATAGCTTTCGCAGTGTGACTATGTGATTGTGAAAACCTTGTATCTGATGCTCCTTTTATCTATGGTATGAACAGATTAGTAAAACATATGGATTAAAAATAAATAATGGGGGAACAAATGTTAAAATAAATTTAGTGGTTTAAAATGCTAGTGATCAATGAAAGGGAGTGGTAAGGGGTATAGAAAAAAATAGGGGAAACAAAGGCTAAAATATATTGGGTAGATGGAGATACTAGCAGTCAGTGAGAGGGAGGAGTAAGGGGTATGAAATGTATGAGATTTTTTATTTTTTATTTGTATTTCTTTTTCTGAATTGATAAAAATGTTCTAAGAAATGATCATGGTGATGAATATACAACTGTGTGATGATACTGTGAGTTATTGATTATATGCCAAGAATGGAATGATCGTATGGTAAGAATGTTCTGTTTTTATGTTATGTCTAAAAAAAATAAAAATAATAAAAATAAAACTAATGCTGCTTTGAACATTCTTGTACATGTTTCCCAGAGTACATGCAAAAGAATTTTTTAGAGCATCTTTTGAGATGTGGAATACTGAAAGAACATATTTTCAGTTTTACTGGCTAATGCCAATTGTTTGTGAAAGTGGTTGTGCCATTTTACATTTTTACCAGCAGGATATGAGAATTGCAATTACCCGGTATCATATTAACTTTTTGCCAGTCAGTAGTTGTAAAATGGTGTTGGTAGATTTTTATTTGTATTTTTCCAATCTCTAATGGGGTGAGCATACTTTCATATGTTTATTGATCATTTGTGTTGACTTTTCTCTGAAATGCCATTTTGTATCTTTGCTATTTTTTATCAGGTTGTCTTTTTTTGTTGTCAACTCATTTTGGATATTGATTTTTGATAGTTGTATAGATGTCTTCAAGTTTGTGACTTGTCTTTCTACTATTTTTGTGGCATCTTATTTGATATCTGCAGCTGACGTCTAACCAAGAAGGACTCTCTTTTTAAAAATAACCCATTGGGACCCAAAAAGTTATTTATACCATTCTTTTCCCAACTTTCCAGTGGGATATTAAACTATTGCATATTCAAGAGAAGACCTGGCACGTCTGTGAATGATGGTAGAGAATATTTCACTGATTTTTTCCTTTGATGTCTTTCCTTTCTGTGATACAGATAGGTGATTATTCATTTATAGGAAAACTTGCAATTCTAGGTTTACTGGCAAAGACTCTACATAAATCCTTAACAGAAGTTTATATTCGATGTTTAGATTTAGGTGAAAGTTTTATTTTCATCTCATACAATAATAATTAACACTACATTTTCTTTTTTGCAGTTTGCAGTAGGGAATATTTCCAACTGAGTTACATCATCATCAGTTACTTACTGAAAATCCTTGTACCCGGCCCTAATTGTTTAACTAAATGATTTTCTGAGCTGTTTCTAGTCTGGAAAATATATAGGAATTCCTATTTCAGGAAAGTTGCAATTAATGAGATGAGAATCAAAAAAATGATTTGTTATAGCTTATTTTCATTTAGTAGTAGACTTGTGGTACTTGATACAAATGGAAATGATCTAGAATATTATTCCTTATTGTTTGATATTTATGAAACTTTCTTTGGTGGGGGCTAAATGGACACCCTTTCTGAAATACGAAACTAATACTGGTGTAGTTTACAGGTGTTCCATTTTATTTTTCAGAATCTGTGGGACCAATTTTAGAAATCTAATTTTAAAAGAACAAGAACACATAAACTCTGTTTTATTAAATCCTTTCTTGCTTTTTTTTAAGCCTAAAAAAAATTGTTGTTACCTGGCATGTTGTTAGGAAAAAGGAGTAAAGGTTGCACTTCATTGGAAAAAATAATAATAAAATAAAAACCACACACAATCTAATTTGGCTACCAAAAGCATCTCCTGCTTAGTATCAAGTTCCATATTTTATATTTAATTATCATTGATGCCAGTTCCACTCTTCAACTCATATTTCCCTCTTAAAATATTTTTAAATGAGTTTTAACTTGGTTCTGATGATTTTGTTGAAATTTTTTGGAATCTGAAAATAAACATGTACAAGAATACAACTTCCTTAGTTTATAGTGTATGGTTAAAAACTTGTTTTGTGCTTACAGTAAAAAATTTCTTTAGAGACCTGGGCATCATGATAGAATGATAGATAGCTCAGGAGGTTCATGGCAGTAGCTCAGCAGGAAGGAATCAGTGCAATAAATTCATAGCGCTTTTCCTACTTTGAAAGACACAGTTCAGCAGTGCTTCTTTTGTTTTGTTCCAGTTCTGGTAAACTGTGCTTCAGACTGCTGAAGACCCAAATTTCTATATTTACCAGCATTAAGAAACACTATCTTATTTCAGAAGCCTTTTTTTGTTCCATATGTCCCAGTTCCTTTACACATTTGTCAGTCTGAACACATAGAAATTGATCAAAAGGCTAAAAATTCCTGAATCACCTATTCTGTATGTATTATGGGAATTGGTTTGGTGGGTGTATTAGCTTGGATTCTCTAGAGAAACAGAATCAACAGGAAATATCCGTAAATGTAAATTTTATAAAAGTGTCTCACGTAACCATGGGAACATAGAGTCCGAAATCTGTAGGACAGGTTGTGAAGCTGACAACTCTGATGGAGGGTCTGGATGAACACAGGAGAGGCTCACCGGCTGAAGCAGGAAGAGAAGAGAGCCTGTCTCTTCTGACTTCTCCTTAAAAGGCTTCCAGTGATTACATTAAGCATTACTCATTAGAGAAGATGCTCCCCTTGGCTGATTACAAATGGAATCAGCTGTGGATGCAACTGACATGCTCATGATTTAATTCTATGAAATGTCCTTATAGTAACAGACAGGCCAGCACTTGCCCAACCAGCCAAATAGGTACCACGACCTGGCCAAGTTGACACGTGAACCTGACCAGGACAGTAGGGAATTTGTGGAATAAAAATATAGGCATTATGGAGCGGGCCACAGTGGCTCAGTGGCAGGGTTCTTGCCTGCCACGCCAGAGACCCAGGTTCGATTCCTGGTGCCTGCCCATGTTAAAAAAAAAAAAAAATATATATATATATAGGCATTATGAGTTATACCATATTTGGAAGGAGGCTCTGGTCCTGTCAAACACATTTTCCTATTACTATAAAATTACTGGAGAAATAATTTTTGTTTTCTAACAACTTTGTTATTTTTGAACTTGTTCAAAATGAGTTAGTCCTACAATAGTCCCCCCCCCCCACCATAAAAACTGCCAATAGGTTATGGTCCTTGTTAGCCATAGTTATGGAAGGGAGCATGCCGTTTATTACTTCATTTGGCTGTGCTCCTTATTTGGGTTTTTAAATGAGCACTTATGAATAAACGTAAGAAATAAATCATTCACTCAACCAAATTAAGTATAGTTATTACTTTCATTATTATTGAACCAAGAGATGGTCACTTTGGTGTTCATTCTATGGCTGAATTTGTAGTAGTGTTTGCATATCGTGTGTCTTCTCTGTTGAATCTTAATCTATAACAGTTTGTAAGATAGTCGGTGACCCTTTATCAATGTACATGTGCCAATGTAAATGGAATATCTTAAACCTTGTTTACAGCTTGAGGACAAATTTGGTGAAATTAGGAGATTTTTTCATTTTGATTTTTCAAACTCATTGCCAAAAATACAGTCATCTGTTTTTTTATAATTAGGGTATCCAGAGCTCATTTGTGGTATCAGCCATTCTATAGATATTTGGATTTCCTATATAATTAGAGTCCTTTATATAACAAATTATGAAAATGAAGATGTTTATTTTTGTTCCAGTGTTAAAATGTAAGCTTAAAGGAGAACACCAACATCCATTCACATGCACTGAGCTACTAAGTATATTTATTGAACTTGTTTTTTCTGGTTTTCTATATTACCCTAAATATGCCTCTAAATTTAGAACTCAAATATTTGGGTGTATTCAAATTAACTTTGATTTTTTCATGAAGTGGATTTAGAGTTCGCACATTCCAATAAGCTAGTAAGTAAACTCTTAGAGTTTGTTTGCAGTTCTCTCCGCCACCCCGCCCCCAGACTTTGGAATGACTGTGTGTTAGACTTCAGACCAGTAATGTAATCCTTAGGATAGCCAGGTGTGATAACAGGAAGTAAACCAGCAGTGGGAATCAGTGGCATGTGTTCTGACCACCTTGAGCGAGTTCACTGTATCCTAGCCACAAATACAGCCTAATAGGAGAATAAATTCTCTATGTGGCATACAGCTCAAAATGAAACTTTTTTCAAAAAGGATCTTAAACTGATGGCGTTGACTCTCCTCTATACAATTTTGTGGAAGGTTACTGGATTTGTCTTACAATGTGCTAGGAGCTAGCACTGGAGAAGTACCCTAAGGGGAAAAGCAGCAGCCAGCTGAAAAGAATATGATATTGAACTATTTTCAGAGTGAATGAACAAACTAATAAAAGGCTTGAGTCACACATCAGGTTTGTGAGATCAGGTTGAATCACATAACAACACCCAAATAATGGAATGCTTTTTAAATCTGATGTGTGAGCAAAGTTTTAAGATATAAAAGCTTCCTTCAGGTTTCTGTCTTGAAGTATTTAATAAACTGGAAGCTCCTTTAAGATCTTCCCTTGCCTCTGTAAAGGGTGCTGTGTTACACAAGGGAAATCAATACTGATTACTATGAAATATCTACAGATCGATTTATTTTGAAAGATGAGGTGTGATGAAATTAACAAGCAATGAAATATTCGGACTATGTTCATCATAAGATCTGAATTCGTTAACTTTTCAATGTAAAATTCTAAAACTAACCAATACCGCTAAATTGATGGAGAAAACTAATGCTAAAACGCAAAGCCTCTGTTCTTTATTGTCCCTCAGAAAGATTGGTTACATCATTGCTTTAGGATAAGCCCAAAAGTTTCACACTTAAGTTATTAGAATTGATTCTACATTATTTTATTAGAAGACCTGCCATTTTCATGTTATTGATTACTGTTAAAATAATTTTCTCTTTATCTCTTACCTAATAAGTAATTTTTCTGTCATGCTATATAATCTTTCTACTTTTAATATTCCAGAGATTTGTTTACAGTATGTTCACTGTGGTCTAAAAATTTTGATTTTCTATCCAATAAATATGAAAACGGTTTGTCTCATGCTCTCTTAATTTATTGTTCATTTTCAGGTTTTAGCACATGTTGCACAGCCCAACTTATTGATTATGCTTATAGTTAGTACTGGTTAGAAAAACTTCTATACTTTGTGTAGTGGGTTTGCTGGACAGAATTTGAAGCAGGGGAGTTTCTGAGGTATGATAAAGGGATATGGATATTCTGAGATGAAGTCCAGTGTATAGTTAAAAAGGAATTAGGCAAATCCAAGGTTTTTCAGGCTGCGACAGACCTTAGCTGTGCACTTTTTTGAGCAGGTGGCATCAACCTATGGTTCTAGAGAGCCTAATAAAATGATCTTGATTATACATTGACCTCTCAAGTTCAAATAAAAGAGTAAAGAAGCAATATCACTAAAGCTATCTGTATTTGTAAGTAATTGGAATTGCTTCACTTGAGCTGGGTAAAGAAATCCCTTTGGGTTAAAGCTGGGGAAAGTCTCAGCTGGTCCTTGGAAACGTTCTCTTTTTGGTTGTATGCTGTATAGTGGGGTCACTTTGCATTCTTTTTCCATGTGACTGTCCCTGGAAACTTTGTCTTTAAAGAAAGAAAATATGCATCAAAGAGGAGGGGAGGATTAAAGGATTAACAAGGGTTAAGGCTCAAATAAATATTTACTTTGTATAGTATAGATTCCTGTAATGATAGCAACAATATAACATGTTTATATTCTTAAATTTCATTATACTATAAATTTTTTCACTCAACATTGCTTAAGAATCATCATTTTTCAAACTGAATAGAAGGCCCAGAAATAGAGTCACAGGTTCTGGGAAATTTGGTATATGATAAGGGCAGCATTTCAAGTTGATAGAAAATGGATTACTCAGTAAGTGGTCTTTGACCCGTAGATAGCCTTCTGAAAAATAAAGTTGAGCCCTGCCTCACACCTGTTAGCAAAATAAGTGCCATAGAAATCAAAGATTTAAATATTTTTTAAAAAGTTGAAAAATCACCAGAAGTAAATGGGGGAGGGAGAGAGGTACTTTTCTTTAATCCTGAAGTGAAAAAGCCTCTCAAAGTATGACTCCTAACCAATAAACTATCAAAGAAAAAATCTGTGAATCTGACAATATTTATAAATTTACAAATAAGGAAAAAACCTAAGCAAAGTTAAAGACAAATGGAAACCAGGAGAAAAATTCCCAAGTCATTAATGAACAAAGTCTAATAGTCTTAATATATAGAGTCCCTTAAAAAAATTATTAAAAGCAAAATAATCCTGATGAGTAATGAGCAAAAGATAGCAGTTCACTAAAAAGGAAGCATAAATGGCTTTAAATGTATGCAAAGATAAACAGTCTCGTTCATAATTAAAAAATGCAAATAGAAATTGCTGCAGAAATTGTAAGTTTAATACAGAATTTAAGGATAACACTTTAAATTTTTAGTGTACTAAAAATATTAAAATTGGCCTGTACCCAATTTCATCTCTAAGAATTTATCCTACAGATAAGAGTTTCCTATGTGCAAATGATGTATTTACAGGGTCATTCACTGCACTGTTGTTTAATAGCAAAAGAAGGGAACTGCCCAAATATTTTAAAGACTAGTGACATTTTGGTACATCTGTACAATGGAACATTAAGCAGTCATTAAAAAGGAGTTGCTTTGTTATGTGCTGATGTTTACTAGGAGAAAAAATGTGTTCAGTGTATATAGTTAACAGCATTTGTGTAAAATACATACACGTAATTGTATATGTCACATGTATCTTGTGTAAGGATACACAAAAAATCTAGCTATGACTGGTTGCCTTTTGGAAGGGGAATTGAGTGGGTAGTGGACAGGAATGGAGAAGGGAGACTAATTTTTCATTGGAGCCAGTCTTTACGTTTGAATGTGTTATCATATACAAGTATAATCTATTCTAAAAATACATGATATTTTTTCAGAATCCTTATGAAAAGGCAGAAGCGAAAAGAATGTAGCATTTGTTTTCATTGCAATTTACCATGTATGCCGTCCAAAGATTGCACAGTAAATACAGTGAATACAATTGAATGTAGTGATGGACAGGTATATTCCCAAACTTACAGTTAATATATATATATTTGCTAGTACTACTGAATCCTGCATTGTGAATATTGATTTTTATTGTACTCGTTAATTAACAGAAGTATTAATACAGTAACAGAATATATTATATATTCAGTATATCAATTATTTTATTAAAGTTGAAATAGCTAGACATTGAATGGTTCATACTGAAAGTCATAATTAACTCTCAACTAACATTTTTTTTTCAACTAATGATTTTTTGAGAATTTTTTTTTATTTTTCTCTATGGAAAAGAAGCAATGGGCAAAATAGTGTTTAATATTCAGATTTACTTCAGTATGTTGGGTTTTTTTTTTTGTATGCTGTATGGCTAGGTCACATTTCATTATTTTGCCATGTGAGTATCCCATTATTACAGCACCATTTGTTGAATTTTTGCTTGTTTGTTTTGCTTGTTTGTTTTTTGGCAAGTGTGTGGGCCGAGAATGAACCTGGGTCTCCCACATGGCAGGCGAGAATTCTACCACAAAACTACCCTTGCTCCCCTAGGTATGTTGACTTTTTGAAAACATATTTTGAGTGGTTTATTTTAATTTTTTTTTGGGGGGGTGCATGGTCCAGAAATCGAACCCAGGTCTCCTGCATGGAAGGCATGCATTCTACCACTGAACCATCTGTGCACCCGTGGTTTATTTTATAGGCAGTCATTTTTATAAGTAAATCAAGATGAAAACAGTTGGAAAAATAAGAATCTATGTAAAGAAGTATTTTTAATAAATTTATATTACATGACACTGATTTATGAATCACAGCTTATTCTAAGGAGCCAATCCTTAATTTTTATCACTGGGTCAGTCTAAAAAAATAGGTGATGGGAAATGACCATCCTTTGCAGACTTTCCTAGACCCTTGAATTTTTAGCCTATTTCATGATTTTTCCTAAATTTTTCTTTATTATAAGGCAAGTACATAATCTACGTATAAAAACAGGTGGACAGTAAGCCAACAAAGTTCTCAAAATATATTTTGCCTGGCAGGGCATTTTAGGGTAATTACACATTTGGTTCAGAATTTGAAGGTGTAGGTGATATTATTAGCAAATTCAACACAATTTAAATTACTCATGACTTCTAAAATATTAAATTAAGAACACTTTTTTTCATAATAACTTAAATTGCTGTTTTCATCTCTGCAAAATTTCAGTTTCTAAATACTAATTTATACCTGTGTCTTCCTACTGTGTCTGACAGGAAATCTAATAGATGGGGTGTGTTTCTTTACTAGACTGAGTCTGCATCTTCAGGAGTATAATCTGAATTATTTCCTTGCCAGTTAATACAGAATACTGCCCTATTCAAAGATTGCTTTAGCAGGATAAATAACTTGAGCCTGAATGAAGCTTTCAGAACAGAGCAGATTTAAATAGAGAAGGACATAGCACTGTTGCTTTTAACAAAGGTAAACCAAAGGACAACATTTCTCTCTAAATAAGAGAAATGACATTTTCCAAAAGAGCCCCAGTGCCTAGTATAAGCAGTAAATCAAAAGGAAATCACTGAACTTAATGCCAATGCACCAAATAAATTTAGAGATTGGGGTAGGCACCTTTGTTCCAGAAAATCCATGTAAAATAAGTGGTGAAAGAATTACGGAATCAGAGAGCTTGATGATTTTTAGGGATCTTTTTGCCCATTCCCCTTGCTTTAGTGATGAGAAATTGAAATAAGAAATTTCACTTACACAAATTAAGGTATGTGGCTTTTTATCTAATGTCCAGTATTCCCTTCCTAACAAGTGCTCCAGTTGAATGTGTTGGTATAGTATTTTTACCTTATTCCCTATGACATGTCACTTTGATAACTGTCCTCAAACTGCTGCTGCAGAGCTGAAAGAAGGCCTGTGTGCCATGAGGGATGAGACTTAGCAAATAGGAGATAAATGGGCAGTTTTGTAGCCTGGAGAAAGTCTCCTCTTTAACAAGGGCAATGAGAAGCCAGGGTTTAAAGGACTCTTACATAAAAGTGACCTATGAGGTATGGGGTTTTAAAAGATTACTCTGTCCACAATATGGGGAACATCATAGAAGGGGAGTTCATTGGTCACTGGGAGATAAGTTAAGAAAACGATGGCTTGTGCTAGAATGGTGCAATGGAGATGGAGAGAAGTAGTTGGAGAAAAGTGACTTTTTAGGTACATTTTGGTACATTTTTAGGTAATGTACCAAAGACTCAGTTTTTGCTAAGTTTGTCTTTATTTGATGTTGCTCATTATTAGTTCCTTTCTGCTATTTTTTTCTTGTCACTTGTTCTAGTTTGCTAGCGGCTGGAATGCAACACACCAGAGATGGATTAGCTTTTAATAAAAGGGGATTTATTTCGTTAGTTCTTCAGAGGAAAGGCAGCTAACTTTCAACTGAGGTTCTTTCTTACACGGGAAGGCACAGGGTGATCTCTGCTGGTCTTCTCTGCAGGTCTCTGGGTTTCAACAACTTTCCCCGGGGTGATTTTTTTCTGCATCGCCAAAGGCCTGGGCTGAGCTGCAAGTGCTGAGATGAGGTGTGCTGAGCTGCTTGGGCTCGGCTACATTGACCTCTCAAATTTAAGCACCAGCCAATTAAATCAAACATCACACATTACAGCAAGCACACCTCCTAGCTGACTGCAGATGTAATCGGCAACAAATGAGGTTTACATGCCATTGGTTCATGTCCACAGCAGTAGAACTAGGTACCTTCACCTGGCCAAGTTAACACCTGAACCTAACTACCACATCACTTAATACAATATCTGAATGTAAAGAAACTGGAACTTTATTTACTTGAAAGAACTTCAAGTGTGGTATGTTTTGGAATGTCACTTAAAATTGTGTATACCCTATATGATGATCATATTTAAACATTGCCTAAATGGATTTAGTTGGTATGATTGGAATTTACATTTTATAACTGGAAACATGATTTCAGATTATATATGCTTTTATAATTTTTTATAATTTTTATAATTATAAATATTGAATATGATCTCATTTGGCAATTTTTATGGCATTTAAAACTTATCTTTTGTCTCTTAAAAATCTCAATGTCTCTGGATCGAAATTTTTCTGGATTTGTTCAAGGATTAGAATTTGCTGTTCCTAAGTATAATTTGTGTCAGCTCCTCAGCCCTCTTTTTGCCTTGGAGCAATTATCCAGCCCATCTTGCTGCCACCTTCCTTGCCTGGCCTGTCACTCTTATGTCCTCTGCACATCATTAGAGACTCTCAGGTTGGAACATGGAGGACTTCTTGTAAATTTCTCAGCCGTCTTCGATCTCATTCATACATACAAATACATTTTTACTGTGCATATTTTCTTTGGCTAGTTTTTCCTCAAAATAAATTGTACAGAAGAAAAGTCTTCTACGTTCTCAACTTATACTTCTACTGTTTTTTTATTTACATCCTCTACATTATTGTTGATTAGAAGGCATTTTAGAGCAAAATTTTATTCCATTTATTCAGTTGAAATATACTAAGTACTTATATGTTGTTCCTTATTTAAGTTTGTTAATATAGGGCTGTTGAATTCAAATAATTTAAATGTGGTCTAGTGGTATGCTTTTAAATTTCACAGTGTTAATAAAGTATGAGTGGGTGAGATAATTCAGATAATTAACAGGCTATTCTGGAGGCCACTCTTACGCAAGCTTCAGTTAGACATTGCTACCAGTCATAGCTTGCCAAACCCCAACCAAAACCATTCTAGCCAATCCTAAAGAACAGCTAGAACGATATATAAGATTCTACAAAGGTTCCATGCACTAGGGTAACTTTCTAGAAACCTGCATACTCCAGATGGGTCACTGGACCAGAAAAGTCCTGAAACCTAGAGAACCCAGCCTCTCCAGAACATCAGCTGGTTCCATTTCCCTGCCCCGTGTTATCAACAGCCCCTTCCAACGTGAAAAAGTTAAAATGGGTATAGCCCAAATACCCCTAAAGAGTGGGAGAAATATCAGAGGTGATGGTGAAGTTATACAGAGAAGGTAGGATTTAACAAGTATGACTGCTGAACTACTATATTGATATGCCTTTTTGTCTCCAGTATCTTAGAGCAGCTAGAAGTAGAAACCTAAAATTGTGGAATTGTAACCATACCAAACTGAAATCTGTTCTACAACTCATTGTTGTGCTGTGCTTTGAAATTTATTGTTTTTTTTGTATATACATTATTTTTTGCAAAAAAGGGAAAAAAGTCGATTTTGATGATAAAAAAATATTTATTCCTTCTAGTCTCCAATGTTCTGGAGCAGCTGGAAAAAAAAATCTGAGATGATAGTGTAATATCCCATGACAAACTCTGGAACCAGTCTTGTAACTACTTATTGCAACATGCTTAAAAACTACTGCTTTTTTCTTTCTTTGTTCCGTATGTATGTTAAATTATGCAATAAAAAAGTAAAAAAAAAAATTCACAGTGTCATTAAGAAAATACAGTGCATGGAAATATTCAAAAGTGTGATATTGGATTGTCAATTTAGAGTTGAGTTTAGAAATTGCATGTTAGACACCATGATTTTTTATTTTTGCTTCCCATTTATAGTGGGAATAAAGTCTATCATTTTTAATTTTCTACAGTAAATATCAACTCATTGCCTAGCACAGAAATATAACTTTAAATTAAAATAAAAACAGCCACAAGAAAATATTCCACTATAGTCTGTGAATAAGAACAGCTCTTTT
>PVIY010024381.1:0-38149 GCA_004026745.1 Myrmecophaga tridactyla | reverse complement strand
GTAGCAGAGTTCTTGCCTGTCATGCCAGAGACCCACGTTTGATTCCTGATGCCTGCCTATAAGTTGCGCCACCGAAAAAAAAATCAAGTATTTCCCTATCTATACTTGCTGATTTAATTGATTATACAAGAATCAACAATCAGAACTACATATATATTTCCCAAATTCTAAGCTACAGCTTCTAGGTAGAGACAGATAGGAAATATACAACCTTGGATTTTAATTTTAACCCAGCAATTGTTTTGTCTGTATAGGTATTGGTATGAGTTAAACACTCTGAAAAGTTGTTCTGGAGATTAAAGGTGATCATTCACTTGCCCATTTCCTCAATAATTCATCATCCATTCAATAAATATGTTCTGAAAGCTTAATAAGTACTGTGTGTTTTGCCAATCCTTGGAAATGATGGAGCTTACAATGAGTTCATTCCTATTCTCAAGGGGTGCCTAGACTATTGGGAGGGAGATGAGCCTGCAATTAGTAGTTGTTACCCTATTAACTGGATGTACATGCAGAAGCTATGGGAACACTGAGGGGTAAAGGGAGGGCTCGGCTCCTTTTTGGTTGAGCATCGAGTGGTGGCAAGTGTATAAAGGAATCAAGACAATTTTCTGAGTACAAAGATCAGCAGCTTGGATAGTAAGAACAAGTAAAATGGGAAAGGAGTTGGGGCAGGGATACAAGACAGGTATATTGTTTTTGTGGCTATATACCTAGGACAAAGTCTGGAATGTTAATAAGTGCTTAGTATTTTGAAATCACTTTGATTCTAAATAAAACAATGAAAAAAGCCAATTTGACCTCAAAACCTGTCTTTGGTTGTGTGTAACCAAAGCTATTACTTTTCAGTGTTTAACACTGAATCTTCACAGCTCCCCACTCTTAGAAGCTGTGCTTTGAAGTACACAAAAGATAAGATCCTGTGGGGACACGGCTTTCTGAATACTGAAAGATTAATTTACACCACCACAAAATAAAATCTATCTCCTGCAAATCAAAGTTCCAATTCCTATTTTCCAGGGAATTTCACAGCAGGATTTTCCCACCATGGAAAAAAGTGAAATACAATAGAAAAATCATTCTTGTGCTATTTAAAATGAAAACAAACAACAGAGCCGCTATCTAGTGAGAAAGTTAGCAAACTGTCATTGAAATGTCCCCATTGAAGGAAAAATGGTAGCATTCTAAATAGTAAAACTATTGCCTTATTAAATAACTCAACCTACATATACATCTCGTTTACATACAGCTATTATGAGTTCAACATTAGTTGTTTATTGGGATTTGATCCTACATGACTCACTTAGTCTAATAATGAGCGTGGTTTAGAGAAGAAAAAAAATGAGCATTTTGATTTCATTCTGACAGTGCCACTTTAGAGAAGAGTGACCTTGAAAATGTCTTCATCCTCTTTCCCACATATTCAATGGATTTACTAGCATCAGCCTAGTCTACAGTCCTTTCGATAACCAAATAGGGCAATGGATGTGATACTACTTTAGGAACAAGTGTGCAAAGTAAATGTAAGATATTAATGTAGTTAATATTGGAAAACATTCCAAAATGGAATTAATTTGGAGTTAAATCTCTTGTAACTCTGAAACTAAATTCATAGGATAGGGAACACAAAAGGTTTGTGCGGCTTTATGATCCCTGTCATTGATGAGTGGGTGATGTCTGCAATTGTTTCCTCATTCACACTTCTTACTAGTCACATGATTTTGGCTTGGAATCCTGAATTCAACTTACCTATGTAGTACTTGCCACCTTACTCTTTCCTCTTTTTATATATTCTTGTCATGGAGAATTCGTCAATCCCCAGCACAACAGAAATTCTATGATGCTCTTCAACTTCTGGAGAAACTGGGAGACATTTTCAAATCCATACAGGTAGAAAGAGCAAAGAGGTGCCTCTACCACTAGAATCCTATGGGCAAGTCCTTAAGGAAGAGAAGGAATTTCTCTGCCTGAGAAATTATTAGATTTATGATACCTAGTTGATGTTCACGTGATATTGGTTACTTTCTCAGTCTTTCTTTTTCTGCCGTCATCCTCATCCCAAATTTTGGGATACAAGGAGAAATAGTAGGAACATTATTTGGGGGACATCAAATTCCAAGATCTATTTCTGCCACTTGCTTTACTATAAGTGTGTTTGTTGAAATATACTTGTTTAAGACCACTGAGCTTCAGGTTATCCATATGTAAAATGTAGGTATTAGTTATCCTTGATAGAATAGAACATACAAATATTGACATACATCAAATAATAATTGGAGAGCTCACAGGCACTAAAATGAGTCACCACAAAGGGAATGCAATATGGGTAGGGGGACGAACAAAGAGATCGACTTTATTTTCCTGTTTATGCTGTGAATTCTTAAATACTTGCTAACTAGAACAGCACGAGGCTGGGTTTGCTTTTCATTTGGGAGGTGTGGAAGGCTGGGGTGAGTTTCAGAGTAAAGGGACATAATGAAGCAGCTGCTGAAGCTTGTTCTTGGTCTCCAGGGCAGCAATTTCACAGAGAGCTCTGAGTGAAGGGGAAGTTAATACAATATTCACTGTGGTTTCCTGAGAAATAGAAATCGAGAAGAAAGCAAATCCAAGCCCTATTTTTAGATCATCTGCCCCAAAGCAGCTCTCTGTATTGTGGGAAGCTCTGGTCAGTCCTTTTTCTTGGGATCCTGCCTGTCTCCTGGAAGCAAGCACAGAGAGGATTCAGTGGGGATAGACTTCTGGCTATTCTCTCCTTTGCAGGAGCTGATAATGTTGAAGATGTAGCTGGGACTTCTACCTGACCTTATGGATTTTTGCTGGACTTTTCTCTGAAGAACCTGTACATAAACGTGGTGATGGTGACATGGAGCCACCTGTCCCCCAGAGCAATCGGTAAAACTTCCAAGCTGGAAAAAGAGGAAGTGCTATGTGCAGCAAACAGTGGACTTTCACATGCTATTCGTTAACAGTGGGAGACAATATTTAAAAACAAAGTTACTCCTAAGCCGCACATTCTTGAGGTAGGACAACCCAATGTTATGAAATGATCAAAACAATAATTAAGAAAATTCCAAATGCTGCTGAAGCCTCTCCCTGTCCAGTCTTATATCCATTAATTTCTCCCTAACAGTATGTAGTATCTTAAGTCAGGACTCTCACCCATATCAATTTTTTTATTCTTTTGCAATTATGTATGTATCATGAAAAATATACATTGCTTTGGGTGCTTATAAAATTCACAAATGTGGTATCGTAACATAGGAAAAAGGAACTCATGCGTTAAATAAGTTTGGGAATATCTGAAGTAAGAAGAATCAAACAGCTTTCTACAGGATCTTTCAGGAACCATAAAATTATTATGAATTGCATATATCATAGAAGGGAAATTACTCTACAGCATTTGTCCATCTCGCTTGACCATGAGTCAAAAATCAAAACCCTAACAAAGAACAACAGGACAGCTGAGCCTATCTTGTAACTAATGCTCAGAGGAACCCATTTTGGAATGAAAATAACACACTTAACCAAGGGGATCCTTTTAGTATCTACATTGACCAGCCCAGTTCCCCAGGACAAGAAAGCTGTAGGATTCCGGGACGGACCAAGGCTCAGGTTTAGCTCAGGTGTGCACATTGGAATGAGCATTCCTGGCTACTTTCCCTCGGGAACATAAGTGTATCAGCCAGAGGCCAAGAAAGGGAAAGTACTGAGTAAGCTGGGTGTCTGCTGACATCTGTTAGAGCAGCTGGATCAGCTCCAAAAGAGGGGGCTGTCCAGCCTCCGCCTGAAAGGATTGTGGTGATGATGAAATTGACAAGGGTTTATGAGAGCATCTTCTGAGCTGCTGAATGTTGACTCTGAAGACTGTTCTCTCCATCTGTGGAGTGCCCGACACAGTATGAAGTTCTGCCAGACAGTAGCTCATTTTCAAATAGCTAGAGCCAACAATTCTTGAACACTTTGCACTGTTCTCAGTGCCCTCTGTGTATTAACTCTTTTAATATCATCATTTAACTCTATTTGTAATACTATTAATTTCCTTACTGGAAATGAAGTACAGAAAGGTATAGAAGTTCAGGAGGTAGGAGAACTAAGTTCTACCCCAGCAGTCCTACTCCCAGCAGAGTCTTATTCTAGTCACTTAGCACATGAAAAGCCTAAGAGAGGCATTTTGCTACTCTCCATTTACGAATGAGTACCTGTAATTTGCCTATAGTCATGCCACTGTTTGCATGTGGAACCAGGGCTGTGTGCCAAGAATCCAGGGATTCTCCAGAATGATGCCTCAGTCAAAGGAACTGCGACAGGAGTAGCAACTGCTCCCAAAACTCATGCAAGCCCAGCAACATACAGTTTGAGGTTTGGAGATAATTCTCTACCACTTTAGGTGGTCTGCATCATTTCACTCTGTCATTAGCAGCAACTGTATGATCAATTTGGCTGGGTAGAGTAAAAGCTTTTTGGGAAAAGCAGGCAATAGTGAAATAAATATAGTGTTTTATATTTGTATAGTAAATTATTGCTTTTTTGGAAGGTTTTTATATCAAATTTTCCACATCATTTGGCTCTCCCAATACCTGTGGAAAATAGGTAGTTGCTTTTCAAAAATACCCTACATTTAGATCTATTTAAATCCCAGTTCTGTCACTTAGCTCTGTGATCATGAATAAGCCCCTTAAATTACCTGGGTCTAGGACTCTCCTTTCAGAAATAAAGTTAATATGAACAAGTCAGAGTTGTGAGAGATCCATTAGATTAGTACTGATTGAGCACTGTTGAACATCAGACACTTTTCTTTAACTTCATTTATTCAGTGAGTCACTATTAAGACTCCATTGTGGGCCCATGCACTGTTTTAGTAAATCCTCATTTTTTGCTAGTCCTGGTGAATGACGATGAGTGGTTCAAGTACAATGGATTGTCAGGATGTGGAACAAGCTCTTGGTGATCTTGGATAAGTCATTTGGTGTTTAGGGGCTTCCAAATCTTACCCACCAAAAACAAAAGACTCTCAGATCACAATAGTGATCAGTGGTTTTCCAATTGTATTCTTCATGTACAAGAGATTTCATAAAACCTCCCACTGAAGACATGGAAATAGAGAGTTGACATAGTCCAATGCTCCTGCCCCCTGCCCAGAAGTAACAGAGTCATGACCCATGGGCAGAAAACAGATATGCATACTCTACTGTTTGGCCTGGTGCGTTGGTTTGAATTTGTGGACCTCAGAAAAGCCACATACATTAATCTTCACTCAGTATTGCTGGGTAGAAGTTTTTAATTCTCCTTGGAGATGTGACCCACCCAATTATAAGTGGTAACTTTTGATTAGATGGTTTCCATGGAGATGTGTCTCCACCCTTCAAGGTGGGGTTGCTTACTGGAGCCCTTTAAGAGGGATCCATTTTGGAAAGAGCTACAGAGCCTGTGCAGCCAGAGACCTTTAGAGATGAAGAAGGAAAATACCCCTGGGGGACCTTCATGAAACAAGAAGCCTGCAGAGAAAACTAGCAGACATCACCATATTCACCATGTACCTTTCTGGTTAAGAGAGAAACCCTGAATGTCATCAGCCTTCTTGAACCAAGGTATCTTTCCCTGGATGCCTTAGATTGGACTTTTCTATAGCCTTGCTTTATTTGGGACATTTTCACTGCCTTGGAACTGTAAATTTGCAACTTAATAAATTCCCCCTTTTTAAAAGCCGTTCTGTTTCTGGTATATCGCATTCTGGCAGCTAGCAAACTAGAGCACCTGGAATGTTATTTTTGTTTTAAATATAGCTGACTTTAACAAATGGGGTGTCCTTTATTTTAAATTAAACCAGAATCTTGGTAAAAAGATAAAGTAAAATAAAATAAATTCACTCTAACAGACTACCACCTCTATAAACCAGTAGTGTCAAACAGATCTGAATTTGAACCTGGACTTATAATTTGTTAACTATGTGAGCATAGCATGTATTTAATTTCTCTGAGCTTTAACTCCCTCATCCTATTCTATCTCATAGTACAGAATAAGAATTAAATGAGGTCATTTTTTTTTAAACACTCACCAGAGACTTGGAACATAGCTTTGCTAAACACGTGTTAATTCATTTCTCTTCACACCATTTTGGGGAACAGAAAAAAAAAAAACAACAATGCTTTATTTTCTATTTCCTGGGTTCTAAAATTTTAACCAGGATCTTTAAAGCACATTGTTTACTCCTGATTCATGGGAAATGATTCTGTATGTATTTATGAAAGCATTGTCTGATTTCAACATTTTCAGTAAAGAAATATACATATATGTATATGCATATTTTAATCCAATATATATTAATATATGAAAATCCAATTATTTATATATATTTATTTTTTGAAAATTCAATATATAATTAGGGAACTTTAATTCCACTGTGTTTTATGATTATTAGAGGCAAATTTCATATGTGATTTTTGTTAAATACTTTTTTTATTAGAGAGTTATAGGTTTACAGAAAAATCTTGGCAAAAATACCAAGTTCCCATATATCCACCCTATTATTAACACTTTGCATTAGTGTTACTTTGTTACAATTGATGAAAGAATATAATGATTGCAGTATTAACTATAGTCCATAGTTTACATTAGGGTGTATTTTTTCCCCACCTACCATCCTCTAATTAACACCTTGCATTAATATGGTACATTTGTTATAATTCATGAAAGAGCATTTTTATAATTGCACTATTAACTATAGTCTGTCATTAAAATATCAAATGTTTTGCTTTTAATTTTTATTCTAATAACATAAACCTAAAATTCCCCCTTTTAACAACATTCACATATATAATTCAGTGCTGTTAATTACATTCACCATGTTGTGCTACCATCACCACCACCCATTTCCTAAATCCTACAATCAACCCAAATAGGTTTTAAACATATAAAATATACACATATACCCTCTACCATTTTATATCCTGATGTTTATGATTTAAGAGGACAATAAAATACCTACTACCTTTCCATTTATAGGGGATTCGAGGGGCATCTGGCTGTGCTCACAGCTTCAGAGACCAGGCATATTACAGTTTTCTAACCCCCTGGAATCTGCACATTTCCCTACTTGTATACATAGTAGAGAGCATCTATTACACGGAAGATAGAAACTTTTCCAGCCTGCAGTTAGCTTTTCAGGGCAACTATCGTTTATTTTCACAGTAAAGCTGCCTTCTCATTCTTAATGCAGTGGGAAATGGGCACTGAGAGAAGACATTCTTTCTAAATAAAATAGAACAGGGAAGATAAGAAAAGACTTTATTGCAGGATGAAGCATTCATTTAAGGAGATCATGGGGTACTTAAGTGATGCCGTTTTTGATTAAAGTGATGTCAAGTGAATGAGACTTAAGACAGAGCCAGAAATCCTAGTTCCTGATCCCATTTCTGTCTCTTAGTCACCAAATGGACTTCATGCATGTCAGTCTTTTCTTTCTACTTGCACTGTCCAGTTGAAGATCTTAGGGGGGAACTCCATTAAAATAATGACTATAAAAGTGTCTAGAAAATGATGTGTAATTATTAGCATGCATGGAATTATAACTGATTATTATAACTTGGCCCAAATTTAAGAAGCTTGCTAGTTTAGAGTGCCACTTTAAGAAACTGACGGATCTCTATGCAAGTTCTAATTTAGGCACCCCAAGGGCCTTATCCTGGAGCACTTTATTTAACTGCTGTAAGACTTGGTTTCCTCCTCTATGAAATGGGTATAATAAAAGCAGTTACTCAAATGAGAATCAAATGATGAGATGCTTGTATAACACATAGCTCAGTAGTTGGAGAGAAGACAAACCACCCATTAGGTCCTATTTCTCTGGTAAACATCTCCTTGATGCCACATCACATTTCTGTTCCTGGTACAGTTATGAAAAGGAGTCTTACCATTTCTCTGTTCTCTGTCCATTCTTTAAGGCCAGCTGGAACAGCTTGACCCTCATCTGGAGGTTTAGCCCGAGCCAAAGATCCAGGATGAATGGGGGGAAGGGATCAAGGAGTTGTAGGATGAGAAATTCCTGGCTTAACTGTGCAGCTGAACTGGTACCCCAATGAGGACCCTGTTTTCAATTTCCCCCCTTATTCATGACAAGGTTCCCAATATGAACCTCAATTGTGTTTTAACTCTTCTGTGTGTAAGTCTTATTTTTCTTTCATATCTACTTCTCCAGTTTTCCTGATTCTAAGACCAGATATTTTTCTAATCAATCACTGTAGGCTCTCATTTCCAACCCAGTATCCCTGATATCCAGGCTTCTGTTTAGCATCCTGGTACCAGAATCTTTTTGATGCCATCAATATTTCCCTAGATACTGATATTTCATCTCTTTTTAAATAGCCAAATACTATGTATTAATTATCTTGTAGGGCTCTCACTTGTTAAATCACTCATTCATTCAACAAGTGATCACTTACTATGTGCTAGTTGTTAGGACAGCAGATGTGAATAAGACATGATCTCTGTCTTCATGGATATGAGTGGAGCACAGGATATGGAGGCATCCACAACTTAGCAGAACATATGGATTAGATATTTGGAAAATGTGAACAGAAAAAATAAAATAGCAATATCTTGAGCCTAGGGGGTGAGTAAAAGTATCAAGAATGATGATGCAGATGTTATTGTATAACAAACCACCCTAAAATGTAGTGAAGTATACAAGTATTTTATTACCCTTACAGATTTTGGGAATCAGGAATTTGGCCTTCTCATATGGGGAAGTTTTATCCCTGCTACACAATGTCTGAGCCAAAGCTGGAAACGCTAGGAGAATAGTGTAACTGCATGTTGAGGGCTTGAAATCATCTGGAGGCACCTTCCAACATAGCTGTGGCTGATGCTGGCTGTCAGCCAGACATGTAATGTAAACTGGGCTTCCTTATAGCCTGGTGGCCTCAGAGTAGGGAAACTTCCTACGACGGAGCTCAGGACTCCAAACGTAAGTGCTCCAGCTAACAAGGTGGAAGCTGCATCACGTTTTATTATCTAGGCTTGTAGGTCTCACAGCATCTCTTCTACCAATTTCATTAGTCACACATGAGTCACAAGCTGACACAGAGTCAAAAGGCAGATTCAAAAATCATCAGATTTATCTTTTGATGGCAGAGTTGCCATGTTCTAGAAGAGCATGTGGCATGAGAGATATTATTGCACCTATGTTTGTTGACATATAAGCGGTGCTTTTCACAGGTGAACTTAAAAGAAAGGGTACTGAAAACCTGTGCAAAGATAGGGGCATTGAGGACCATGATGATATTGGGAAGCCATTGATAGATTCCTGTGTCTCCCAGTTAGTGCACCTGGAGAGGGAGTTGTCAAGAGAAGGTTATAGAAGGAGATCTTGAACAGAGGAGTGTGTCTTAACAAGTTAAGACAACTGACAAAGTAAAAGATGACAAGGAGCTGACTTAGACAATGGCGATGGAATTTGAAGGAGGAAATAGCTTGAGAAATAATTATGATATAAAATCCACATGATTTGTTAACTCATTGGCTTTGGGTAAAAAGGAGTATAGAAGCAACTGATATTTGCCACTTTCCTATTACTTACTATCTTTTTCTTACTCACCTGTAAGGTCTCCTATCATATGGATGGATTGCAGGGAGATGGGATATGGAATCCTGGCTGACCAATCAGAGTAGCCCATACCACTGATTATAGAGATGGGTTCAGCGATGGGCATGTACCTTAGGCTGGACCAATGGCGACTGCCATAGGATATCTGGAATTATGGGAGTGGTTATGTGCTCTTTCTTTGGGGAACTGTGAGAATGCTTTAATCCCAGAGTTACCATTTGCCAAATTTTCCAAGTTGGCAACAGCAGTATAAGAACAAAGTCAGCTCAGAGAAAATCAGAGCCAAGGGAGAGTAAGAGAGAAGCAAATGCTTGATGATTTTGTCAGAATCCTCAGATCCAGCTGAGTCAGAGCTATAATTCAAGTCACACAGCTCTGTACATTTACTCTTTCAAAAGCCGTTTGAACTGTGTTTCTATCCTATACAATCAAAAGTCCTGACCTATACAATGGAGAAATTAAACATGCCTCTGAGGCTCCCAGCTTGGGCGTTTGGGAAGGGGCGTATAGAACTATTACTACAATGAGGACCATGGTAAAGGTGAATGTCTGGGTGAGAGAATAAATCCAGTTTTGAACTTGTAACAGTGGAGACACCTGTAGGAGATGTCCCTCACGCTAGTGGTCAGGATGCTATTTCACTGTGACACAGGATAACACTCACACATGTCACACACCCATGGATATAGTCCTTGTTAAGCACAGTTAGGAGTGCAGTAGAAGTAATTCCATCACACCCCTCCCCCGTGCAAGAAGCATTACATAGTGGAAGTGGAATTATTAATAATGACCTCACTGATGTATATCAATTTACTCTTTTCAAAAGCCCGTTTGAACTGTGGGTTTACCCCATACAATCAAAAGTCCTGACCTATATGAATTGATTTGAATCAATTATTTGATATCATCAATTAATTAAATATTAATAGTGAAAAATGTCTTGCACCATACTTCACAACTGATCTCAATATCCATGAATGACCCACCTCATGATTAAGAACTGATGCTTTAGGCTACCAGGCAGAGCTTGTGGTAGAAAATTTGGAGTACACTCGGGCTCCATAAGAGTTGCTTTGGCTGCTGTGATAGAGGATAATTCAAGCTACAATATGAAACCCCTAATTCTAAGTGTAATACAAGTAGCTTTTCTCTCCCCGATGTGTTCTGTTGATTGCAGACAATATGTAATTACCTTCTGAGGCACACTTTTCCCATCTTCACTCCCTCTACATGTGAAATGAACTGTAACAGACAAATTAGCTTTTTCCCCCTCTTTCTCCACCTCCTAAAATTCTTAGATATTTTTTCTCTGATTTGATGATTCTCTTCTGCCAATATAAAGTTGAGGATTAATGGTGTGGTCTATATCGCAGGACAGAAATAATATGCTGTCTGGTGCAAAACCTACAGTTCTACAGGACTAGAATGCCAGAGCTAAAGGATCTTCTGAAATCATTGCATTTCAAATTCTTGTTTTACTAATTGGGTAACAGAAGTCAAGAGTGGAGAAATTTTCCAAGTCATACCTCCTCCCTTGTTAGTTACAGTGTTCCATGGACCTCATGTCTTCTGACTCCTGGTTCTTCCTACCACCTAATGGTTTGATTATATGTATGAAATATATTGCATTTCATAGTCATTCTGCATAGTTTCTTAGTTATACACATGCCCATCTCAATGCAATTTGTTTTCTTCAGAACATGTGCCCCCTAGCTCAGCTTTATTTCATTGCTCTATTCTGGATCATCTTTGCCAGCAGAAGTGGCAGCCTGAGAATGCACGCTTGGGGAGATGATAGCAGACAACAAAGCCTTTAATTTCCAAATCAGTCCTGCTCAGCCAGTGCCTGTTTTGAGCATATGAATTCAGGGTGGGATGTTCACTTAAAAATACTCCTGCATGTTCAGCATCATCTTTTGCATTTGTATAGCACTTTACAGGGTGAAAAATATGTTCCAGAGATCATTCAGAAATGACTGTTAGATGACATATGTAGGTGCAAAGGCTTTCGTCAGATGATCGACTTGGAAGACCTGTTGAAGAGAGTTGCTTTTCATTTTTTTAGAGCGTTTTCACAAAGAATATTATAACAAGAATGAAATACATAAAACACCATCCACAATGCAGCAACTAAGCAAATCCAATATTTCTTTTTTCCATGCTTCATTTTTTAACTGATTCAATTGTATTTTATACATACACACACACACACATCAGATAATACATGCATACACATGGGTGTGTATATGGGTATATTTTAATGCATGTGTGTACTCACTTTTCCATCTTTAAAACTATTTTTGTTTTTACTCCACAATATTTTCCCTATTGCTACAACCATATTTATAATGATCTTGGCTAATGCTTGCCCAATATTTGAGAGAATGAATAAAATATAATTTAATATATTTTTTCATCAATGTTACTTTTTTGCAACTGGGAATGAAGTGAAAGCAGGAGGTAGCTTACAAATGCATTTGCTTTGTGCTTGTGTATGTGCATGCATGTGCTCGAATAGGGGTTGAGGGAGGCAATAATAGTAATAACTAATGTGGAAATGAATGGAGACAACTCAAATGCGAACAGAAAGAGATCATTTATTCAGAACCTACTATAGCAAGAGAGTTAGCCCCATTATTTTTGACTAACAGAGACTCTAAGGCAGGCAGGGGAGTGACTGAGCTTTATAGTGAAATACAGGGAAGGCTTCAGGTGTGTCCTGATAGGGGCTGTTGACATGGGGACCCTGGAGACAGGCTTACCAGAAGTGGGGCATCCTATGTATTTGGTTTATAGAGTGTAATTGGTTGTTTCTGGTTGGTCCTGATTTGACTGTGGGAGCAAAAATTAGGGAAGCTGTCAGTCACTGACCAAGTCCTGATGTCTCTGGCCCTTTTGTTGCAGAGGTTGTGGTTAGACTTACTAAATTGGCTGCTGCAGAGGTGGTGGGTCCAAGTTCTGTTTTGTTTGGTCTGGCTATTGTCCATTTGTACAGTCAGTACAAATAGTCTAAGTTTAAGTGGACCCTAAATGTCAAAGAACGTTACTGTAGTAAAATAAATTATCTTTATTAAATTCCTATGTTTCAAGTTTGATGATACTCACTGAAATAAATTCTATTCAAGTTTTTTATTTAATACTAATGTACAAATGGTTACTACATTAACTCTCCTTTGATTTGCTTGTTTCTGCTAATTTTAATTTGATATTCAATGAGTTTCTAGAAGAGGTTGTACTGTTATTTTAGGCAACCTGAAACAATAGTTCAAAGAGTGGATGGCTCAGCATATTTTATTCGAGAGTCAATTTGTCATTTTAATTAAGTAACTGATTCCCCTGGTCCTAATTTAGATCCTGGATTCAAAATATTTTACCCTTTATTCTTTTTAAATTATAAATGAATTTATTACAAAGTATAAATTCAAGAATATATAAATCATATATATATACAGATTAAAAGTAATTATAAATTGAACACCTGCGTAATCAAAATCCAGGATAAGAAATAGATTGATCTAGTTCCCAGATGGTTTGTGAGCTCCTCTCCAGTTTTATTCTTCTTCCTTTACCCATAAGTAAGCATCATCATTTTTGAATGAATATCCATTGTCCCAGAACTAACCATTGTATTTTGTCTTTGATCTGCAAATGCTGGGATATCCAAGGGTTCCTATAAAATTCTTCTGCTCAGGCAACCCTGTTGTTCCAGGAAGCTTCAGCTAAAGCATCAAACAAATGTTCTCAAGAAAATGGGAACTCCTAGCTGTGGTTTAGTAAGAACTGTAAATCATCAATGGAGCAACACATAAGTTGAAGGGCCATCTGACTTAAACAAAAGACAGCATATATAAAATGTGGCCTCTCCAGCCTATCCACAACTGATGCAAAGAGGGGTCTGTTTTGGTTTGAAAGGATTATGTACCCTAGAAAAGCCATGTTTTAATCCTGATCCATCCCTATTCAGTACTGTAGGTTGGAAACTTGATTAGATTATCCCACAGAGATGTGATACTCCCAATTGTGGGTATTAGCCTTTGATTAGAGGGAGATGTGACTCCACACATTCCAGTTGGGTCTTGATTTACTGGAAGCCTTTAAAAGAGGAAACATTTTGGAAAGAGCCACAGACCCCATGCAGTCAGAGACCTTTGGAGATGAGGAAGGAAAATGCCCCCAGGGGAGCTTCATGAAACAAGAAGCTTGGAGAGAAAACTAGCAGACACCACCATGTTCACCATGCACCTTTCCAGTTGAGAGAGAAACCCTGAACATCATTGGCCTTCTGGAACCAAGATATCTTTCCCCCAGATATCTTATATTGGACATTTCTATAGCCTTGCTTAATTTGGACATTTTCCTGGCTTTAGAATTATAAACTTGCAACTAAATAAATTCCCCTTTTTAAAAGCCATTCTGTTTCTGGCATATCACATTCCAGCAGCTAGCTAACTAGAACAGTGTCCTATTGAGTTTAACTAGGCAAAATATCATGGGCACACCATAGATCATATAACCACTTTCTCTGGGATTCCTTTAAAACTAATTAAATATAACCTGGTTTCCTGTTGTGAGTCTTCTCCTTGAAATTTCTACTGATCCTGTGGCATAGTTGGGGAGTCAAAGGATATGAGAATAATTGTGAGACTTTTTATTTCCTTTTGAACCCTTTGCATTAGTATGAGAGAGAGTCAGAGAACATTCTATTGTCCATCTGGCTGATTGTTGAAGAAAAATGCATTCTCCCAAAGTACCTCCATAAATGCACATAAAACATCAAAGAATTGACTTTGCATTCATCCATTTATCCATTTATTCTTTTAGCATTTGGCAAATATTTACTTCTCTTAAAACACATGTGATAAACAGAACATGAATTATTAATGTCATTTTGTAACACTATAATTCATGTTTACAGAAAGATAAGTAAATAGCCAAATTTATAGAGCTAAGGGAGGATCAAGTTTGGTATTAACCTTAGACCTTGCAATGCAAGTCCAGTGCTCCCTGCCAGGGTTCCACTCTGAGCTCAGTGATTGCCTCTATGCTCTCCAGCATGACTGAAGATGCAGCCATTTCAGTTTATATTAATGCTTAGAGCAGAAGTTGGGTGAAAGAATCTGTCCATATCTGGCCTTCCTTGAAAGGAATTATTTTTCTTTAGGAATGTGTTTCCATCACTATTGAAAACCAAATTAATATGCAACAAAAGAAGAAAAGACAAGAGTAAATGGGTATTATCATTCCAGCTATTCAATCAGTTAAGGGAACCCAACAATCAAATAGTGCTAATTGATGACTACTGAGCTTGCAGCTCAAAACTGGCTTTAACAAAATATAAGGATAGTGTAAACTTTGTCCCTTTCCTGAAGGAGCTTAAAATTTTTGTTTCAGAGAGAATAGTAATACAGAAGAGAAATTAGGAAGCATAACATTTTTGGTTCTTAGGAGAAGTTTTCTATGATGCGTGCAACCAATATTAGTGACACGCATTGCAGTTTCCACAGAACCTTTAGGAGTTATTCCGTTTTGTTTGTATGAGTATGTTAGAGGCTTGATAACCTCACTGGGAAATGATACATCAAATACTTGATCAACTTATGTGTGATCACACAGTTAATAAATAGTATAGATCCAACTTTATTTTTAACTGTAACTTCTAAATACAAATCTCAAGCTCCTGATTGCTATCTTTTTACTACAGCTACCTAGATTTGAGCTTATATCTTGGGGTGTTTGGGAATGTTGGCTAAACAAAAGAAAGAAAAGAGGGCACAGAAAAGTATTGGTGTACATGTGTGTCTGTGAAGAGTGGGAAAATTCTGTGCCTCTTTTCTCACCTGAAAATGGTGTTTCAACGCATACAGATATTTGACAGAAGAATGATGAGTTTGTAGCATTGGCAAATCAACTGGAGATCACCATCTTAACTACATTATAGGGGAAAACTACATTTTCTTGGTTTACTTCATGTGGCACCATCTTTGCATAGATTAATATGTCACTTTAAGTCCCTTCTCTTTTCTGCATTTTCAACAGTGTCTTCAGAGACTTCTCTGTATCTTTCAAAGTCACAAAGTTTTCCATGTGATATTACTCTTAGAAGAGAGAATGCAAAATATAATTGCTTTGGCAACATTTTACAGCTACATCAAGAAAGACTTTGATGTGCTGGTAGTTTCAAAACTCAAGTAATATCAACTGTGTTTTCTATGTTTTTGTTTGTTTTTTTTTTCTTCTGGATCACATGCCTAATAATCTCAAGGTGCTGACAGCTTAACAAATATTCTCTTGCATGATATTCAACTGATACTTTCAATATCAAATGGGGAAAAAAGAGCTGATAAAAATAAATTTCCCACTGTTGGTAGCCAGAGCTTTAGATCTCCACAAATTGTTCCTAGCTCCAAGGTAGCATTACTTCAAAGAGGTGAAAATCGTCCAAACGAAGTGGAAAAACTTCGTTCTTCCTGATCCACACTTCAAATGAGGGAAAAGAAAGACATCAACATTACTAATCAAGGCAGGAAAAAAAAAAACAGGGTATGAATTTTAACAGTATGTTTGCTCTTTCCTTTTGGACACAGTGCTTCAGGAAGCCTAGTTAGGTGATGATCCTAAACCCAAAGCAGATGGTCCTTAAAATGATTGTGCAGATTTTCTTTCATAATGAATCTTAAGAACCCTACAGGATTTATAATGAAATACTGTTCATGTATATGAAAAGACAGATGTTTCTTTAGATGCTGCTCAACATTTCTTTGGCTGAACCCAGGAAGAGCCATTAGCTATGACTTCATTTTCAAACATTTGTGCATGTGGGACTTAAAGTCTCAACTGATCAATGTCATAACACCTTTTAAATGGAAATCATCTTTTCTCTGAGGGGGAGGAGGGAAGGCATGTGTTTAGGAATTAAAGCCTCTTTTCTTATGTATTTTTCATTGTTGTACAAGGCTTGGGAAATCCATTAGGCTTCTTTCTTTCAACTGTGGCAATGAAGCAAAACACTGTTTAAAGTGTGTTTTCTATCTAATGAGCAGTGATTAGATTGACTATGTGAGGAAACTGTCAATCTTGCAGTGTGGGCATGACTGAGATTTTCACTATGGCTTCAGAAGGCTGGAGTCTGAGCTCCAACCCTGAATCCATCACTGATTAGCTCTGTTTTGAGTTGAACAAGTAAGTACCTTTCCCTGAGTGTACTTCTTAATTGACATAAAGAAGCAGTTGGAAAATTCAACATATTACAACTCAGCTGAGCATCTGAATCACTTGAAGAGTTCTTTAAAATGTGTTTTCCAAGCCCTGAACCAAATGTACAAGATCAGAATCTCTGGGAATAGGCCTCAGAGACACCTATAGTTTAAAAAAAGGAAAAGAAAAAAAAAGGACCTTCCCAAGTGATTTCCAATTTCCTCACATCAATGAGAGAAAATAATATGCCCTTTTCACTGTTAGTTATACAAATACTTCTGCCAGCTGTGCCTTGGACCCTGATTTGGGATGTCCTTAGCTTGAGCACTCTTATTCTTGCTTTTGACACACATGCAGGCCACATGCACCCACTAACACACACTTCCATTCACCTACATGTGTACTTGAGTATACCTACCCATCCCATACTCACACTCACATACACTCATAAAATAAAACACAAGCATTCCCTCACTCTCATGCATTCATAGTTACACACCCAAACCCACACTGCTACTACTAATCAAACCATTTTGCAGATATGTAGATATATATAATACAAACACATGTGAGCAAACACACTATGTATAATCTTTACCAATTCGTTGATCATTTCATCCATACACAGGGACTTAATTTTTAATATTCTTCCACTGAATTGATATATTTAGTTTATATTAGCTATAGGGTATGTAGCAAGCAGACTATATATATTTTTAAAATATTTTTCCCTCTCAGAATCTATTCTTAATAAACAAAGCAGTGTGTTTGCCAAAGAAAATATCATCACTGCAATGTTGTGAAAGTGGAAACAACTCAAATACTGGAAAGTTAAATGTGTTGGATACAACATGGGCCTGTCCCATAGTAGAATATTCTCTAGCTGTTGACAGTTATTTTTATAGGAATTTCTTAAAGCTGTAAATATTTGTATTATAATGCTAATTTGAAAATTCAGAATATAACTATGTATATGTGCTATGATCTAAACCAGATCCTTCTCTTTTTTCCTGACTAATTTTTTTTCTCAGCAGCAGGATATTTTGAATGCAAAATGCCAATGCAATTTACTTTTTTAAAAAATGAAAAAAATTAACAATGAACACTTACTGATTTAATTTGAGGAATGGATGTTGAGCTTCATGGGTAGACTTCCAAGTTACTCTCCCCAGCAATCACTAGGGCAAGTCAACAGAATCTCTTCCATGTCTACAGAATACAATTTGAACACTACTGCTATATGGCATTTGAAAAATAAGCATAGAGTCTTCCATCTCAAGCTGTATTTGATGACAAGATACTGTGAGTGACCTAATTAATATAACTCTAAAAGCTGTATAAAATAGTCAGAGATATCTTTGGGATAACATTGCCAAGTTAGCAAAAAAATAAATAATCCCTAGAGACCAAAAAATCAAGTGAAACTGATAACCCTGTGGTTATAGGAGTGCCAAAGTCAGTTCTTCCCCAGAGCACATCTAAAGTACCATGGCAAACTTGAACTTTCATTTTGATGCTTGCTCAGGAGATAGGAGATAAAATCTAAGGCCTGTTCAAGATGATGACTCTAATCGGAGACCTCCCACTAAGATGGGACTCCCCAAAGCTAAACCTTCCATGAAAGAGCGGATGTTAAACATCTCCACACTGAAGGAGATTGGTTGCCTTGACCTTGGACAGAGGAAGGGAAAAATCTTCTCTAAGAACCTCCCTTCACATGTTTGATTATATTTTATTAAAGAAGTTGTGAATTACAGAACAATCAGGTGTAAATTACAGGATTCCCTTACACCATCCCGCCAGCAACACCTTGCATTGGTTTGAACATTTATTACTATTGATGATAACATGTTTTTTTAAAAAATTATGTTTTTTCACCAGTAGTTACTATTGTTACAAATGAGAGCAATTCACACTTCTTTATCCTGGTTTATCAGCCTCTACATTCTGCTTCTCCATGGATGTTTCTAGCCTCCAGAGCCCAGAACAGTTGTCTCAGTTCCTGTCTGTTCACCAGCTGTTTTGTAAAAAGGAATGAGTCCTGGAGCTCCCTACTTTGCCATCTTCCTAAGGAGTCTCAATCACATGGGCATTTGGTCAGGTATTTGATTACCTAAGGCATGCAAAAACTCAATCTTTCAATCATAAAAGATATGTCACTAGTGTCCCCAGATGGCTGACTTATAATCAGGGAAGCAGGGTAAACAATCTCAAACACAGAGATGCAAAGAACACAAACATGTACTCTGGTGGTTTTTCCTTCTCTCCTCTCCTTACACAGAGGCATATAAATATAAAATAAAAGGTAAAAACACTAGCATAACAAAGCACCACAAGAGACAGTCAAAATCACAAAAAGGATAGTCAAGCCTGCCAAGATTTCAAGTACCAGAATTCTAAAATACAGAATTAAAAAATGTTCTGTTAAATAATGAATAAAAGTGATACTTGAAAAGATAAGGAACTTATTTTTAAGACATTTAAATAAAAATAAAACTATAGTAATTAAATTCTACAGACAAAATAGAAATTTTTTTATGTTAACTGCTTTTAACACAAAATCTAGTGTTAAACAAAAGATTCAGTAAAAACTAAACAATGAGTTAATGAGGTAGAAAATAGCATCTAAATTTTCATTCCAGAATTCATCACAGGAAGACAAAAGTAAGAAACACATGAAAGAAAGTGTGAAATATCAAGATATAACATATGTTAATTAGCATTAGAAAATAATAGAGATATTGGGAAAAAGACAATTTTCAATGAGGCAGTGGCTGAAACATTCAAGAATTATAGAAAAATACAAATTTCAGATACCAAAATTAAATAAATTCAAATGAGATGAACTCAAAAGATAAAAATACATTCACCCTCAGAGACACCCTAGTGGTACAGCAGAATATGAAATAAAATGTGAATATTGAATACAACCAAGAAAAGCATGTTTGATAGTGAAAGCAAAAAATGACAGTAAGAGCCAGGAAAATGACAACTCCATCCATTCATAAGAACAGAAGAAATATATGTATATATACATATGTGTATATATATATAACAAATATATATGTATATAAATATATAATGACAAGGTTAGTGTTTATTCATATTGCAGGGAAAAAAATGCAAGATTGGCTTAACATTAGAACGTTAATCAATGTGTCTTAATGTGTCAGATTTGATTTACCATCCATTCATGATTTAAACAAATTAAAGATTTTTAGAGATTAGGAATAGAAAGGGCGATTATCAACCTGAGAAAGAGTATCTTAAAAATGATAATAACAGCACACATCAAATGTATTAGCAAATATAAGGACTACATTTAAAGTCAGAAACAAAACAAGGACAGATGTTTTAGCCATTGACATATCTAGTCCAGTTTGTACATGAAATCCTGGGTAGTACAGTACATCAAAAAAACCCAAAAAACAAAAAACAAATGCATTGGAAGAAAATAACTAAAACTGCCATTATTTGCAGATCATGTAACTATCTATGAGAAAAAATGAGCAGGGTAATTTGAGTATTTGGAATTTGGTAAACTTTATGAGCATAAAATCAATATATATGACTCAAGAGCATTTCTGTATACCTGAAACAATAAATTTAAAAGTTATAAAAATATTTGTAGAGTAGAAATAAAAACCAAAGTACCTAGGAATAAAACTAAATTTTGCAAGCCTGTTATGAAGCTTACAAAACTTTATTGAAACATATTAAGAAGAGGATAGGCTGACTGCATAATTTAAAAGACAACATTTCTTTTACAAAACTTAACTATAGAGTCAATGTAATCAACACCAAATTTACCGTATGATTTTTCATAGAGTTAATAAGCTAGATTTATGATTTTCCATATATATGAAAAATCAAGGTACCATTAAAAGTTAAGACACCATCTGGAGAAGAATAAATTATTATTAAGCTGTGGTTATTAATAGAGGGCAGCACTGGTATAAAGATAAAACAATTAGCCAACAAAACCAAACAAGGAGCTCAGACAGAAATGCACTCAAGTATGGTGGCAAGATATGATGAGTGAGCATTTTAAATCAGTAGGAAAATAAGTACTGAAATATCTGATAAGGAATACTGTGAAAACCATATGTCCATACAGAAAAATTAAATTGAATTTCTACCTCATAGCATTTAAAAAAAATCAATGGTTATCAGAGGAATAACTTTCAAATGAAAGGTGAAACTATAAAACTTTATAAGACAGTATGGGAGAATATCATGATGACCCCAGGATAGGAAAAAATTTCTTCAACAAGACACACAAAGCACTCATTAAGTACAATGGTTATAAATTTGGACGCCTTAAATTTTTAAAATTTTTTATTAAAAAAGATCATAAAGAAAAAAGAGACAAACTAAAACTGAAAGAAGATACTTATATCACATAAGTCTCATGAAAGATTATATCCAGAATATGTCAACACTTTGTGGAATCAACTAGAAATAGGAGAATACTCTATAGAAAATAGAAAATCCTGAACAGTAAACACTGGTGAAACAACACTTAAAATATTACCACTCTCATTAGTAATCACAGAAATTAAAATAAATACCATAATAAGCTACAATTTCAAACTTTCCAGGACCAAAATTAAGAATTCTAGAGTACTAGGTATAGTGGCAATGAATCAGTAGAAACTCTGAGACACTGCAATAGTCAGTTGGTACAACTACACTGAAAAACAATTTATTGTATATTTATATACTCCTAAAGACTGGAAAATCTGATTTTCATTTTTTTTTGTATTTTACGTGAGTGAAATGATACAGAATGTATTCTTCCACAATTTATTTTTTCCTCAACAGTGTTAGTGAGGCTCATCCACGTGTTTGCCTGTAGCTGAAGTTTTCTTTTATTGTTTTATAATATTCCATTGAATGGGTAAATTGCAGTTTATTTATCCATGGGAATTTGAGGTATTTCCAGGTTTTCGCTGTTACGAATATTCTTACAAGTCCTTGGATGCACAGATGTGACAATATCTCTTGGATATTTCTCAAGGGGTGGAATCACTAGTTTTTAGGAAATGCACATCTACAATGTTACCAGGTAGAGCCAAACTATTCATGAAATGACTTCCACACTGAGCACTGTTTGTGGTGTTATGCATTGACCACTGCACAAGGTAGACAAGGGCCTTGCTCACTTTCTGGTGAAGAAAGCTAGAAGTAAATTAATACAAATATTGAAAAGCAAGCAAGAAACTATGAGACAGCGATGAGACCTATGATGATATGAGAGTGAGTTGCAGGCTGCTGTACATTGGGCCAGTCAATGAATGCCTCTGTGAAGAAGAGACATTAAACTGAAACTTGACTCACCACAGGAAAGAGCCCTGTGAGGACACAGACAGAGAATGGAGGTAGAACATCTCAAGAGGGATCAATTAGCATAAAGGCTATAAAGAGGAAGTGACCTTGATGTGTTTAGGAAGAGAAAGACCATTGTGTTTAGGTCCATGAAAACAAGTGAGGATGAGATTACAGGTGAGGTAGTTGGAGAGGTTACTCTGAGCAGGAAAACAATGTGGGCTGATGTGTTTTTTGTTTGTTTGTTTGTTTGATTTGCTATTTCAAATAACTCTCTGAGCCTTATGAATGATTGAAGAGCAAGTATGAGAGCAGAAAGAGTAGTTGGGAGTCTACTAGGTCTGACTAGAGAAAATATGACTTGAATCAGGATGGGGTGGAGAAGATGGAAGAGTGTTATAAAGCTAGAGAGAGTAGAGATGAGCGGAGAAAAGAAGCAGCCAAGATGAATTCCAGATTTTTGGATTAAGTGGCATATTTCAAGTTCTTGTCACAGTGTAGATACTGAAACAATATTGAATGCTTTCCCTGTCCAAGTAAGATGGTACCAATTGCAGAGATTTGAAAGTCTGGAGCAGGTGCTAGAGTGGAAAGTCTGGAGTTCTGTTTTGGATTTGTAAGGTTTGAAATGCCCATTAGAGCTACATTTCTTACTGGAAAATAGCCAAGAAAGTTAGCATATAGTGTTTGTACTAGTTTGCTAAAGCAGCCAAAATGCAATATACAGGAAATGGAAAGACTTTTAGAAAATGGATTTATTAAATTGCAAGCTTACAGCTCTAAGGCCAGAAAAATGTCCAAACTAAGACATCCAGGAAAAGACACCTTGACTCAAGAAAGACCTATGTTTGTCACCTGGAAAGGCATGTGGCTGGTTTTTGCTGGTCCTTATTCTCGGTCCATTGCGTCCACCTTCTGATTCAGGTGGTTTGCTCTCAAAGTGTCTGTGGGCCTTCGCTTAGTTCCTATGAGAGACAATTCTGGGTTCTGGCTTCTTTAGCATCTCATGGAAAAACACATGGTGACATCTGTGGGGTCTTAAGCAACTGTGTCTCTGGGGGCTTCTACATTTCTAAATGTCTGCATCTGAGAAAGCAAAATGTTTCTCCTTTTAAAGGACTCTGGTAAACTAATCAAGACACACTTTGAATGGGTGGAGTCACATCTTCATGTAATCAAAAGGCCACACCCATAATTGGGTGTGTCATATCTCCATGGAATTAATTTAACCAAAAGGTCATGACCAGAGCTGGGTGTGTCTAAACTCCATGGAAACAATCCAATAAAAGTTTCTCACCCTAAACAACTGGCCCCACAGATTGGATCAGGATTAAAACATGCTTTTTCTGTTTTCAAACCAGCACAGGGTCTTATATATTACAAACTTTAGAGTCAGATGGAAACATATTTTGTCATTTGCTGGGTAGCCTTGACACAACCCTTTTTCTCTCTGAGCCTCTTTTTTTTTTTTTTAACTCATTGACAAAAGTAATTGTTCGAATTGAACGTGACGGCATATTTCAAGTTCTTGTCACATTGTAGACACTGAAACAATATTGAACTCTTTCCCTGTCCAGTCTTTACAATGAGAAAACAAAGCTTAGAGAAGGAATGACATCTGTCAGGATCTACAGTTGGAAACAGAGGTAAGGAAAAAAGTCTTCTTGTCTCCTATTCTAATTAGTTTTTTTGACGTTCTCCATTGTATTACTTACTGTCCCCTCAAGCAGGTAGATAGTCATGGGTGACATGATTTGCTATTCTCTGAGCACTGTCACATACTGTAATAGGTGCACAGCCATTCATCCAAGCAAAACTTGTGGAGAAACAACCAGGAAGAAAAGATCAGGCACTGTAAGGAAGTAAGATATGAAAGGTCAAAATGCAATAGTCTCTAGTAGGTCAAATTCAAAAGCTTATGGCAATCTGTATTTTAAAAATCCAGATCCACTTAACAGTTCCTAGTGCCTGACCCGTTCCTAGTAAATTACCATGAGATAGATTTCATACTCCTTTCATTCTTGCATAGCAGGAAAAAAGGCTTAGTTTACTTTTATTTGCAGTCTCAAATGAAGGCCAAGTGAAAGGTAAATATTCACAAAAGAAATAGGTGTTTACTGAATGTGTAGTTAAAACAAAATGGATTGCATTTTATGGAATGAGTTTTTACAGTTTTTGTTTTTTTTTAGTTCATTTCAAAATATGCCTCTGATTTCAAATGGCTTACCGGCTTGGATTGATGAGCTCTATGTATGCCATTTTATTCACTTTCTCCCTCTTTTTCTTCTTCCCATCCTTCCTTTCTCCCTCACATCCTCTCTCTACCTCTCCTCTATACTCCCTCCCCTCTTTGTAGTTCAATGGGACCCTTGCTCTGTTCCCTGGCAAAAATGCATCTCCTTTGGGACCAAGAATTCCAATCCTGTGGAACCCAGAATTACGGGGATGGGGTACCACATTGTCTGTATGAGGATCCTTAGCGTGATGATTTGAGGGGCCACTCCTGCTTCCTTCCCTTAATGTCTGACCTCAGTTTTCCTTATAGAGCTCTCTAATTTATACCAGTACTGCATCCTGAATAATGGCATCCATTCTTTGAAAGAGTTATCTCCAAGCAGGGGCCACAGAAACATGTTCAGGAAGCTGTTCTAACCTTTAATCAATCCAATTGCTTTTCCTTCTAGATTTCTATCCAGCTGACCAGGTCATTGGGTACTGTCCAGAACTATATACATTCTCATTTTGGGCCACTTCTCCCTCTACAAGAAGAGCATAACCAATTCAGTGCTCTTGGTTGTACCTGTTGAGAAGATTTTCCCTTTCCATGGTCTTTCAAGGACACTTTAAGTGTGGCTTTAATGTAGCTTCTATTAGTATTGGCTTGTGTAGACATTCCAAGCTGACATACATATCAATCAAGCTTAGGCTTTTTCCTCTTCTTTCAGGTTGTCATATACTACACTGCCCCCCGCCCCAACACGCACACACACTAGCAGCCATAGGTGTGAGCTGGGAGAGATGATTGTGCAACTGTAGTGGGTGACAATGGGTCTGGGCCATCTGGTTATGCAGCTTGCTCAGAACCTCTGGTCTTGCTTGACCTTGATTCTGCATGTGTCATTTCCATCTTATAGTGCACTGCTGCTAGATCTCATGGTCTTGGAATTCTCCAGCTTTTTAAAATTTTTATTTTAGTAACATATATACAATATGAAATTTTCCATTCCATCTACCTACATGTGTACAATTCAGTAACATCAATCATATTCATAGTATTGTGACACAATCACCACCCTCCATTACCAAAATAGTTTCATCACCCCAAATAGAAACTCTGTATTCCAATACCCCCTCCCCACCCCTGGTAACTTCTAATCTATTTTCTGTCTCCATGAATTATTTACTTATTCTAGATACTTCATATAAGTTAAATCATACTATATATGTCATTTTGTGTGTGACTTATTTTACTCAAAATGATATCTTCAAGTTCACTTATGTGTGCAACATGTATCTGAACTTCTTTACTTTTTATGGCTGAATGATTCTCCTGAGTATATATAATATATTTTGCTGATCCATTCATTTGTTTTCTAACTTTTGATTGGTGGTTCTGACAAAATCATCTCATAATAGGGCATTCTGTGTAGCCACTTGGTATCCCATGGTCTCATGCTCAGTTTCTACCTGGGTCCAGATAAATATCAGGAGTTCTTTCTTTTATGTCTTATAATTTTCCGCTATAGATGGCATGGCCTTGCTCTCAAACCTGAGTAGCTAACACCGTGATTCTCCTACTATGGCTTGCCATATTCTTCAAACTGCATCTTTTTCTACCAATGTCATCTCTAACATTATGGGGTCTGTTGAATTGTGCGGCCCGAAAGCAGGGCATAGTGTACCACTGACTGGGCCTATGGGAGAGGCCTTTTCTTGTTCCACATGTCACTGAAAGCCAGCAGCCTTCCATGTCATCCAATATAAGCAGCAGGGTAGTATCCCTGCATGTGTTCTACTGTGGTCATCCCCACTTGGTTAGCTTTTATCTCACAGGCTAAGTACCCAATGTTTGAGTTATTCCAACTACCAAGTATGGCTATCTCAATTATACATTTGGGCTTGGGAAATGATCACCAGGTGGGGTCACACAGTCAATTCCCTCTGAGTTGAACCTTAAGGGGGACTCCATTTAATATGTGGCTCCCATATACCTCCACTCTAGCAGGGAAGCAATGATAAAGCTTCCAGTCTCTGGGGATCAGTGCCAATTCCCACTCTCTGCCCATGAGGCCTCCAGATAACTAGGGATTCCCCCTTTCCCAGTATAAGCAAATCACATAGGCTTTTTTGGAAGAACTGGAAGATGTTTATTATGCATGTTTGCCATGGTGTTGTAGAATTCTGCCTCCTAAGTCAAGGAGTCCCAGATCTGAAAATTGGCTCAAGTCCAGAGACCAAGCAAAGGTTTAATTGGAGAAACTCTTCTCAGACTCATACTCCTTCATTCTTGTTTTCTTCCATTTATAGATGTTGAGAGCCCTTCATTGGCAGCCTGTCTCTTTTGCCCACAGTGATACCATGTTCTGTGAGCTGTATTCAGAACTCATTGTGAGTCAAATTGTTCCAACCACTCTCTCCAGTTGTTATGGCAACTGCCCTCCCCTGGCTTCTGGTGGTTTAAGCGCCACTGTTTGGCCTCTATCTGTGGGACTCCCTCACCTCCATGTAGATTAATGAACTCAGCTATGTAAAATTTCTCCTACTACGGTGGCCTGGAATTATGCACTCCAGAAAAACATATTCTTAAACTTAATCCATTCCTGTGGGTGTGAACCCATTATAAGTAAGACATTTGATGAGGTTACTTCAGTTAAGATGTTGCTGAGGAATCAGGATATGTCTTAACCCTATTGCTGAAGGCCTGATAGGGAAGGTCTTGGAGAGGGAGGAAGCCAAAGGGAGCAGCCAGAGGCTAGAAGTTTTCAGAACCAAGAAACCAGCAGAGGCTGCCATGAGCATTGCCATGTGAGAAAAAAAGGACCAAGGGCCAAAGATCATTAGCAGCCTGTCCCAGAACACCACAATATTTGGGAGAAAGCATCGCCTTGATGAAACCTTGATTTGGACTTTTTTTAGCCTTAAAACAAAAAGCCAATAAATTCCCACTGTTCAAATCAACCCACTGCATGATATTTGTTTTAGCAACCAAGAAATGAAAACATCTGATGTCTATGCTACCATGAGAAAGACAACCAGCGCTGCATGCCTTCTCTCACAAGAATAGTTGTAATGGCCTTGGAATGTTTCTGCATCCTCAGTGGAACATTAGATTGGATGTTCTAGCCTCCTGTGGAATACCCATTCTACTATGTGCACTTCTGTCAGCTTCTTTTTTCTTTTCTCTATGGTCAACCACAAATTCTTGGGGAATCCCACTTTGAACAGCCCTGGACATTACTGTATCCAGGCTTCTAAGATCTACCCTAGAGTTAAGTTTGTCCCATCCTCTGAGGTTCTTGCCAGGGTACAAAATCCCATGTCATGAAGAAGTGCACCAAGTCAATGAATTCTTCCTTGCTTTGTGTTCCAACATCCTTGATCAAACACCCTTAAAATCTAATTCCAAGGATGCTTTCCCAGATCCTTCCAGTGCATGCTAGATAATCCTCCTAGCTACTCCAGAGCATAACTGTCACTCATATCATGTCCAGCTCATTTCCAGCCAGTTTATGTTGGAATTTAACCATAGTTATCAGTCTGTCTTCCAAAAGAGGTGATAATGGCAGCTCTGTGGATGACCACTTGTTATTTTGTTTTGAAAAGGCCTCTGTCATATATTGCTTCACATGGAGAGTGTTAGCTCTGATTATGGTCCGGTGGACCAACTCTTTAGGCTTTGATGGTCCAGGAGAGTCTGCAGAACTGAAATCCTTAGAGGTATCCATCCTCATGTTCCCATTCTATTTTTCAGTTTCCCAGAATTCCCCTACAAGGGCCTTTACTTTAGCATAACAGAACTTCTTTGAGTATTTAAATGTCTCTAGACCTCTTTATTAAATCCTGTGCTTGTTCCTCAGATATACCTGCTTTTCTATTGTATAAGGTAAGATTATCTTTTTAGGCTACTACAAAGTTCCTCTGGTTCTCACACTTAGCCTTTCACTCTTGTTGAGAGTTTCTCAATATCCTGGAGGGATCATCATAACTTATTAATGACCAACCAACTCTGATGTCCTTGTAGGTATTATTAGCTGTGTATCTTTCTGTTTTGAGTTGACTTTTGTTCTCCAGGAAGATATGTTGAAGTCCTGATCCCCAGTATCTAGGATTGTGTGACTCATTTGGAAATGGGGTCATTATAGATGAAAGTAAGCAAGTTAGCATGAAGTCATGCTGGAGTAAGGTAGGCCATAAATCTAATATGGCTAGTATCTATAAGAAGAAGAGAGGAGACACAGACAAGAGTTGATGATCATGTGATGATGAAGGCAGATATTGAGTTATTCTATAAGCCAAGAAACACCAAGTATTGTTGATCACTGCTGGAAGCCAGGAGAGAGGCATGGAACAGATTATTTCCTACAGATTACAGAGGAAGTATAGCTCTACCAAAATCTTGATTCCAGACTTCTGGCCTCCAGAGCTGTGAGATAATGGATTTCTGTTCTTTTAAGATACTCAATTTGTGATATTTGGTTAATGCAGCATCAGGAAATTTAAGATACTTCCCAATATTTGAATCATTATACCAGCAAGGGTGTGATCACCCTTCATATCACCATCAGTGAAATCTTTAATAATTATGTTATTAAACTCCTTGTACCAAGGAGTATTCATGATGTGCATACTACTTAGGATTGTATTCTCTTTGCCAACTGAGCAGTGAGTGATCCAGTTCCCAAACTCTATCTTACTGCTTGTTTTTCAAGCCACTCCCAGTATCAACTGTTGGTACTGCAAAGATTGCAGATGTCAGACAGAATTAGATATACAGGAATTTCTTCAGGGGAACTTGTAAGTGAAAAAAGAGATGGGCAGGATTAGGTGGAGTGAAAAAAGAGATGGGCAGGATTAGGTGGACAATAACTTCAGACTGCTGGAGGTCTGAGATTGTGAAAGCTAAGAAGAGAAGAGGAGGATTGGCCAGGAAAAGCTGATTCTTTGAAAGAATCTTGGTGCTTCTTTGGAGAATCTTCAGCCAAGCTGATGGGAAGTCCTAGATCAGATTGCCTGTTAGAGTGGACTGATGTTGGGTGTGAATGGCCCAGAACTAGCACCCTGATGCTCAATCACTGGCTGGGAACATCTTAGGGGAGAACATGGCTGAAGCTTCGATGGTAGGTGGATCCCAAAGGTGTAGCAGCTGGAGAGTCTCAGTCCACTTTGCTCCTAGCAGTTGTGTCTCCTGATAGGAGAATTGAGTAGCTCACATCCATGGCTGCTGCACTTTCACAAATGCCAATGTGCTTTGCAACTTGCGATATGTTGAATTATATATCCTAATTTATACGTGTTCTTAATCTACATCTGCATTCCCATGGGTATGAATCTATTGTAAATAGGACTTCCTGAAGATGTTATTTTTAGTTAATATGTGGTCCAACTGTATTAGGTTGGGTCTTAACCCATATTGGTAGTTCTTTTAAAGAGAAGAAACTAGAAGTCAGAATTTGGAGAATGCCACAGAGAGAAGATGAAAGTCAGCTGAACTCGAAGGTTTAATAGAAAGAAGAGGATATAGTCATGTGACAGATGGCAGAGATACAAGCCAAGAAACTCCAAAGATTGCCTGCAGACAGCACCAGAATGCTGTAAATTCCAGCAGAAAGCAAGCCCTGGTGATATCTTGATTTGGAACTTTATTAAGCCTTAAAGTCATGAGCCAATGAATTATGGTTGTTAAGCCAAAATCAGTTTGCAATACTAGTAATAGCAGCTCTGGCAAACTAAAAATCACTTCATTTTAACTTGAAACCTCCCTTGACACTATTTATTTCTCATTTTCCTCATTAGTCTCTTCTACCTTTACACCCTGTGGCCAGGCTGGTAAATTGGAGTGGCATGCTTTGGAGACAATAGGGAGAAGCCTCATTTATAGTTTTACAAAGGATCTGAGGTACCAAGTGTGCAGTGGGTGCATTTGTCTAAGTACATGCTCACAAACACACACATGCAAAATTTATAACTGAGCACAACTGGCTCAGAGAAGAAGCTGCTACTGCACAGCTTCACCAAAACTCCTTGTCACCTCAATCGAATGAGCAATGACTCATTGCTCATTGGAATCAGAGAATGACTGATCACCAGATCCTCACAAGCATGAGAAGTGTGGATTTATAATTTTTAGGTACTTTCACAAATGTTTGTGCATAAATACAATATATTACAAAATGAAGCTTGTAAGAAGCCATGCACCATGGTCTATTTGACTCTTCAAAGTAATCTCTAGATCCAATTGGTAAGTCCTCATGGGTGGTGTACTATCCTGTATCAACCCACTTATCAACCAGACAAATAAGGTAACAGGATCTTTCCTACTGTTTGGACAATACTAAGTGTTTCCAGGTGAAACCCATGTGAAACAAAATTCAAAAATGTTTCTTTACTGCAAGGCTCTTTGGAACTTTTCATTTCTTGCTTTACTAAGTATGATGATAGCCCAGGAAGAGAAGATAGTGAACATCATTAGGGAAATTTATTTCCCCATAGCATACTTTTTATTCATGGGGCTTCACTTAATATGGAAACTTCTACAGCATAAATATGCTTTGGCTAATGCTGGAGTAAGGGGTCCTGTTTCTCTTTCTTATAGGAGTACCAATCAAAAGACTCAACCTTTCTGACTTTCTGTTATCCTTATCTGTAAAATGGGAATACTGCCTCCAGCCCCTCTTGTCTGATTTTCCTTCTTTGCCAGAGAGAGATTGCATATGTGTCCATGGTGAGAGCTAGGAGAGGAAACAGCTTCAGCCGTTCAGCGATGAGTGAGAGTGGAACCAGGGAACAAAGGAGAGTATGGTGGGATCTTTAGACTTATTCCAGTCCCCAAACATTTATTTCTGGTCAGAGATGAAATTGCAGAAATGAAAATGAAGCACTTAGAAATCTTTACAGCATTTCAACAATGTGGTGGTAGTGTGTGATCTAAGGACTCGTTTCATTTTCATTGTATTTTAAAAAAACGTGTTAGGGGAAAAATAAAACTAGCTCTTCTCCACAAATAGTTTGAAAGACACAGCTATATGGACCAAATCTCCCACTCTAAGGAACTTTTAAATATTTGATAACCACAAAGTGTGTCTTCTTTTCAATGTTTGAAAACTCCTTCTTTTGAATGCTTGGCTATGATTTTGTTTACTTGGATATGGCTATCGTGCAATAGATGCTACTTGACGCTTCTGAAATGCTGCAGGACAACTCACTGCAAATCACAGATCGAGAGCAGAGTTTGATGAGGTGAAAGATATAAACAGACAAATGCCTTTTCTTTCTACTCTTCCTTTCTGCTCTTATGTTTTTGTTTTCCCATATCTTTTATTTCTGTCCAGATTCCAATGAAAGACTCCTTCCCTGTCACAGCATTCAATACCCCTTTGCTCAATATACCCTATACTAGGGACCCCTAGTTAACCAGTCTCACTATAGCCCTTCCCATTTTTTGTTTCTTTTGGATCAAACAGAGGACTTGTGCTATGTCAACACTTATGACAGTCCCATCTAAATGGCAAGTGATACTTGGGACAGGACTGGAAGTGAGTCCAAGGAGAATTATGGTAGAAATTGATTACTACAATTCAAAAGGGAAGAAAAAAAATAATTTCCAAGAAAAAAGAAGGAACCAGATATTGAAATTTAAAGTTGGGATAGCATCAGAGACAATATGCAGAATCCAGTAGAAAGCCCTCACCTTGGTGGAGAAATACTTTAAAAGAAGATCCTGGTGTTCAAAAAGTGCTCACAGAGAAGAGTTTACCTAGCTTCAGTGAGGCGGCCTTGTCTGTATCTGGATTCACTTCCTACTGAAATATACAACACCCAGCAATAATATTATACATCTCCAGTTTCCATCTAGGTGCAATTCATCCAATAATGCCAGGTTATCTCTCTCCTGATCCTCATTTTATCTATCTGTGTGAGGGCTGCTATTGACAACCTAATGGTTTTTTAGTTATAAAACAAAAAGTCTAAGGAATGATTTTCCTTGATCTGAGCACAATGTTGGCTGCTTAATATCTTTAAGATGGGGTGTGCCCACTTACTCATGAAAGGTTGTAAAGGCATTGAGACAGTCACTGCGGATTTTGTGTTTTGAAATGGCCTCGGCAGCCATTAACCCATGCCAGAAGCATATACAAAGAAAGATGCCAAGGAAAAGGCAAATTGCCAAATGAGGAAGAAGCAAATTTACACAAAATAAGTTGGTTGCTGTCAGAACCTCAGATTCTGTCAAGAGAGATGGCAAGGATTGATTGTGTTCATATAATGAAAATGAATTAAGGCAAATATTTTCTATGTACACCAGGGACAGCTTTATAAGTGCCCAGGAGAAGTACAGGGAAAATAGCTCTTTTCAAACTGGTGTGAATGTTTCTTTTCTGATTTTCCGTCCATCCATCCATCCATCCATCTGTCCAATACTGTCTTCTCTACTCTATCTCCATATGCAAGCTACCCTTCTCATCATTGTCACATGCATTCCTTTTATGTCACTCCTCTATCTTCAGTGATATAGCAAAGGCAAGTTTTTATACTTCTGTACTGACATGGGCAAATATATTTATGATTATTTAAAATAACGGTACCATATTTCTGTTTCGAAATCCTGTCTTCTCCACCCAGTGAGGAAAAATTAAACCTAATCAATTTAGTAGAAACTCAGAAATTTCAGAATTTTCTTAGTCAAGTTGGGGGTTTCTTCGGCCTTCCCCCTGTCTTTACATTGATTCTAACTTCAAGTCATCAGGTTATGTCAACCATGAGTACAGAAGGTGTGTGGTCTTGCTTGCTGACGTCTATCTGCTCTGTCATATACTGACTTTTCCATGTCCGTGCTGATCTCCAGACTTTGTTTCATAGTGGTCCTTCTTAATCTTCCTCTTCCTCCAGCCAAATTGCTCTCACTTCTGCACCTGCCCAAGGTTCTAGAACACATGAGTGCGCTCTCCTCTTACACACTGTATGCAGGCAAATCTAGGCACCCAGCTTGGACCTCTTTTTCCCACAGGAGACACACAATATTGATTATAATGCTTCTGTGTTCTGCAAGGAAATTCTGCAAGATCTAGGGCCAACCCCACCACCCATAGATCTGGTGAGAGCCATGAAGACCAGGGCCTTTGACTATTCTATCCTCAAATCTTCCTCCATATTATATATTTTGGAGTTCTACCATCTTATTCTCTCCACAGGGTATAAAGTATGGAGATCATTTGGTGCCCTAGTCTCTTTTAAGGGACTACACTCCCATCTAAGCTTTCCTTTCCCTCTGACTTTATTTCACTCTTGTCTATAGAAATGTCATCAAATTTAAGGTGAGAAAAGTATCTCTTTTATTATCATTATCACATGTTATTTATAATTTACCTTCTTGTAAGTCATCTGGAAGGGCCCAGGTCTTAGATAAGCCACATGGCCATTTACAATCTCTATGACCCACAGAATCTCAATTAAGCAATCTGAGCCTGTTGTCTCATTAACAAAATGAGAGCTTCAAACTAAATGAACCTAATGTTGTTTCCAGCTCTAAATTTCTAGAAACACAACCAATCTAGTAGCCTTCTCTATTCTTTCCATCTCCCTGTTATACAAATTCAAAGAATCTGTTGCTCATACATTACATTTCTCACTATTTCGTAGAATCCAGTGCCTAAAGAAGCATCCCTGAGCAAAATAGTAGGCTAAGCCATAATCCTAGGGATAAAATACAATGGCCTTAAAATAGTAGGTTCAATATGATCAGCCTGATACTCCATCATACTAAAAATAAAGCAATGATTCTTCATGATAAACTATAACATCTTAATCAGAGTTATGCTTAAGGCTATCCCATTGATAGCAAAAAATGGAAAAAAGGAAAGCAATAGTAGGCCCTTAAATAAATTTTATAGAATGGATACTTGAAATGATGAATGTTCCAGCATTTTCCTTTGTTTATCATGTCCTGAGAGTCCATAGGTAATTTCACAGATGATTATACATTACTTTACTTTAAAATTGAAAAGCCATTTGACAAACTCCAAAGCAAAAAAAAAAATAAAAAAGCATTGTTCTTAAGAAATGAGGTAAGCTGATTATGCTTTGTTCACTACAATGGATTTTGTTCAATACATTACTGACAGAGTAGAAAAAAGGAGATGCTTTATTGCGTACTTGCGTTAATAACAGAAGATGCATCCTTTTATTTTACGGGAAGCATCCATTTTTTCCCTTGCAATGCTCCCAGTTGGTTCCCACAGAGTTCAAAGTGGTTTTTCTCAAAGCAAAAGAAAACTGCAGGACTAGAGACTGCTGGTTGTCCACTTTTTCACTCCTAGGGCATACAGTGCAGCCTGTGGTATTTCCTTGTAGGATTTGAGAGTCATGTCAATAGTGAACAATCAGCCTCTTTCCTCCTATCCCAGGTGAGTAGTCAGAAAGGTCACTTGAGTCAGTTACTTCTAGACTAACTTTCATATGCTGCCACTTGCTCCAAATGGAATGACCCCAGAACAAATCATGACAGCCAGGGAAAATGTGACTTTGGCTGGGCAAAAAGGTCTTATGTCCATTCCTGGGCCCTGGGAGTTGGGTCTGCTCCATTTGAATTAGTGGTTTGGGGACTGGTGGGAGGGGGAGGGAGATGATGAGACAATTCCATGTTTTCTAAAAGATCCTCATGTTTCCAGAAAGGAAGTCATCTCAAGAGCAATAATTAAACTAGTATGGTTTGTCGTGTGTGTGTGGCATACAGCCTTTTCTCTATGGCAACTGTAGAATGGAGGGGAAGGAGCACTGATGTGGCTTAGAATTCTGCAAACTACTTGGCCACCTCAGCATCTACTTGAACTAGTCAAGCCATCTTCTGAATATGTTTCTTATCTATAAAACAGGGACACCACTTTTAAGGTTATTATGATTATATATTGGCAGAATGAACAGAATGGCCTGGAAAAGTCTTAAGATGGTAGGTTTTCAAGAAATGTGTATAGAACACTGATATAGGGTATGTATCAATAATTTCCAAATGTATATATAGAGAAAAGAAAGCAAGGAAAGGGAGGGAGGGAACCATAAAAATAATAGAAGAGAGAGATGGTATTGATGGAAGAAAGAGGATACAGAAAGGGAAGCCCCACATATAGAGGTTGATGTCACCTTAACACCTATAGTGTATCTTGTCTAAATTGCCAGCATTTTTCACCAATTACAAAAGATCTACAGTTAAGGTACATGCCTTATTCCTTGAATCCCTCCTAGCAGGTTATGCAGTGTCTGATACAGCTGGTGTTGAATGTATGATTCTGCCTATACTGAAGTATACGAGAGGCTTGTGGAGGACTGGGATTCCAGAGAAGGTAGATCAGGAAATGCGAGTTTGCATTCTGCTATGCCATTTATGGGCTCAGAATTCTTGGGAAAGCTCTTGGACTCTCAGTGCCCCTCTCTTATTTGCAAACTGGGAAGACTGACTAACTTGAAACTTGGTTGGGATGATCAGAAAATAAGATGGATCTTTGAGTAGGGATACGTAAAATGTATGGTGTTATACAAATGAAAGTGTTTTATTACTACTTTATGTTTCCTTCTTATTCATCACCTCTTTCAGTACTCCAGTCATCCCATGTCCTTCTGTGGTTTTAACACTATATTGTATTTACTTCAATCTATGTCCTCATAGGGAAAAAAATCATTCCAAGCTACAAGCACCGACACGTGCAAAAGCTTGGAGACAAGAAGCATTTGTGTGTGTCCTTTGGACCATCAAGGTTTCAGCAGGATGGAGAAGCATGAGCTCTGAGGCTAGAGTTGCCATAAGTGAAACAGGGGCTTTACCCTGCTAGCTGAAAAACAACAGAGTCAGGTGGTAAAGTAGAAAGAACACAGGTTTTCTAGGGAGAGAACTGTGTTTAAACAATGTCTGCACATTTAGCTGCTTTCAGTTCATTGTTTCCTCCAAGGACTTGTCCTAGCAGAATGTGACTACTGTCATTCTGGCCTGAGTCACTCATTCATTCCTTCATTCATTCATCTATTCAGTAAACATTCATTGACTATGTACTATGCGCTAAGCACTCTTCTCAATGATGGAGACAGAGAAAGAAGTCAGTATTCAAGGTCCTCTCTGTGATAGTGCTTACAATTTGGGGTTATAAAAACTTATCAAGTAAGTAAAGCATTCTGTATAATAATTTTAGCTCATGAGAGACACAATGGAGACAATAAAAGCAAGGTACTGGGATATAGAGTAACCATGTGTAGGGGATGCTATTTTGGATAGGATATTTAGAAAAGGCTTCTCTGTTGAGGTAACATTTGAGTTACCTATAGGGTGAGACTGGGCCATCACACTAAATTTGACAGAAGAGGGTCCTACCCAGAACAAATACCTGGTACAATGTTCTTAGAGAGAAGAATCTTGATATTTTTATGAAATAGAAAGAATGTCAGTTTGGCTAGTGTGTCATGAAAGGGGATTGTAATGAGAAATGAAGCCACAGAGGGAGGCAATGTTCAAGGACTACTTTTTCCAGGAATTTGTACTTTAAGATAGTGTGTCATTTAAGGATTACCAGAAAGGGAGGATGTGGTTGTCCATTAACTTCTTTGATTGGTAACCCATGAAATCCAGGTAGAGAAGAATATCTCTAATCATCACTGTGTATTCTCACAACACCAGAATTATGCAGTCACGTGAAGGGAGCATTAACATGATTTACTCTTACAGCAATAACACTGGAGTGTTGAGCTCAATTTTCCCATGATTTGGGAGGTGCCTGGTCATGTGGAAATACAGGGGTGGAGAACTGGGAGGGGGGCTGTATGATGGAGAATGGAGTCACTACTCTCATTTATACTCAATTGCTACTGTCAGAAGAGCATGGCTTGCCAAACCATAGCATTGATGCAGCTATAGGTGTTGCCTGTTCTGTTTGGGGTCTTTCTATAGACCAGAGTCAATTAGTCAACCATCAAAGACAGCTGTCCGCCTATTAACCCCAAGCCCTTACCTGTGTCCAGAGGGATTTACTATATTCTGGCCCAAAGGCATCATCCAGTTGGCCTACCACCACTTCTGATGGGCTTCTGTCTCATTTCTTGTACTTCTGATTTAATAATGGGAGGCCTATCTTGTTCACCATTACCTTTACCTGTGTCTAAATTTTCATCCTAGGTGAGGATTTCAAGTATAAAGGATGAATGATACCATGGTGCCAAGTAAAGAAGCAGCAATATTCCCATGTTTTATTTATACTAGCAGAGACATTAGATGTGTAACTAGTACAAAGAATACCAAGACATTGTAAAACCATTCACCCATTCATCCATTCAAAAACATTACTATGTTCCAGGCACTCTTCTAAGTACTATGTCAGGTACTGGGGAAAAATTTAAAATATGAAAGTGGTCCTTGGCCTCCAGGAGCCTAGATTATAATGACAGGTGGAAGGTGGTGACAGAGAAACCAGGTAAGGTAGGGTATGGAAGAATCAAACCATAGGAAACAGGCAGAGAAAGGAGACTGGTCCCAAAGTAAAACATCTAGATCAGTAACATACAGGGGGAGCTGGAGAACAGAAAGAGGAGGTACCTTCAAAGATGTCCCAAAGTACCAATGGACAAGTATAGGTTCCATTTATACTGTCTCTTCTGGGATAACCTTTTGGGAAGGGACCATTAAGAAGCTGAAGTAGTCTAGGCACTCATTTTGGATGCCAATCTTACTCTTCAATTCACTTAACACTAAAGTTCCTAATAGAATATTTTTCCCCCATGACCTAGAAACCCTCCACTTAATTCCATTTTATGTCTGCTTTTGCTTTTACTGAT